>CAUYQV010021725.1:0-13757 GCA_963574575.1 Galagoides demidoff
TGTTTGTTTTTAATACAGGGAAATTTTTAGATATTTACATGCCCAGCAAGGGTTAAATAAATAATTCTAAATCTGTAGAATGGACTATACTATGCAGTCATTAAAAATGATGATTATGACAAATGCTTAATGTCAGGGAAAATAGGAACAATGTAATATAAAACAAACTGCGGGATACAAAATTGTATTTGTGATAGAAACTCATTCAGAAGGAAATGGAGCGAGATGGTTAACACTGCGTGGTGAGATTATAGATGATTGCTATTTTCCTCTTTATTTTTTTTGTGTTCCAAATTTTCTATACTAAGCATTTCCAAGTTTTATAATGAGAAAGAAGCTCTGATATTTTAGCCTAGAAAAAAAATTGTTTTGATTTTTTTTTTTTTTTTGAGAATCAAGTTCAAGATGTAACGTTTAAGTGTAAGTCATGGAACACTTAATGTAACTTAAAGAATGGGCCAGACCTAGGCAGTTACTAGCATTAATCAGAGCCCCTATCTCTATGATTAACTCACATTTTCTTCATGGTTAGGAGAAGGCTGCTGCAGCTCTTGCCATCAGATTCATGTTCAAGGCAGGAACAAGGTAGAAGTGCCCCAGTGGTGATTTTAAAAAATGGCCCCAAATTATTTGACATTCCTCCCTTGAGGGGTAGAGGTTATGTCCTCTCTCTTTGTATCTGGCTTATTATTACTTAGACCAATAGAATAGGGTAGGGCTGGGCATGGTGGCACATGCCTATAATCCTAGAACTTTGGGAGGCCAAGGCAAGAGGATTGTTGAAGCCAGGAGGTCAAGACCAGCCTGAGCTAATCACTACACAAAATTCAAAAAAATTAGACAGACGTGGTGGTGCACTCCTGTGCTCCCAGGTGGGGAGGCTGAGTCAGGAAGATCACTCGAATCCCGGAGATTGAGGCTGCAGTGAGCTACAATGAAGTCACTGCACTCCACCCTGGAGCGATGCCCTGTCTTAAAGAAAAAAAAAAAAAAGAGTATGGTAGAAGTGGTGCTTTGTGAATTCTGAGGCTGGGTCATAAAAGGCCATGCAGCTTTTGCATGGTTTTCTTAGAATATTCTCTTTCCAGAAAATCCCTCTGCTTTTTCTCAGAACCAGCTGCCAAGCTGTGAGAAGTTGCAGAGGGAGTTTAGAGGCCACGAGGAGGCCTCTGAGCAGTGCCAGCTGAGCGCAGCCTCTCAGTGACCCCAGTCCAGGCACTGGACATGTGCATGAAGAAGCCTCTGGATCTGTGCTATCCAATTCAGGAGATGCTGTCCACATGTGGTTATTTAAATTTAATTCGAAATAAATTAAGCTTTAAAAAATTCAGTTCCTCAGTCAAGTGGCCACATTTCAAGGGCTCCATAGCCACATGTGGCTACAATTTGGACAGCACAGATGTAGCGTATTTCCATCATTGGAGGAAGTTCTGCTGAACGCATCTGCTCCAGATGATTCCTGGGTAGCTGAACCTTCCCCAGCTAAGGTTCCAGACATTGTGCAGCAGAGATAAGCCATCCACCCTCTTCTGCCCTGACTGAATTCCTGACCCACAGAACCCAGGAGCATGATGAAATGGGCATTTGTATGCCATAATAAATGGATGTTTTAGTTTGCTATGCGTCCAGTAGTAACAAGAACTCCTTTGATAAGAAAAAGAAAGTGATGGGTAGCACCTGTGGCTCAAAGGAGTAGGGTGCTGGCCCCATACACCGGAGGTGGTGGGTTCAAACCCAGCCCCGGCCCAAAACTGCAAAAAAAAAAAGTGCTCTCAGGAACCATCCAGCTGGCCAGTCTGGTGGCTCATGCCTGAAATCCTAGAACTCTGGGAGGCCAAGGCAGAAGGATTGCTTAAGGTCAGGAGTTTAAGATCAGCCTGAACAGGAATGAGACCTCTGTCTCTACTAAAAATATAAAAATTAGCCCAGCATTGTGGAGGGTGCTTATAGTCTCAAACTACTTGAGAAGCTGAGGCAGGAGGATCACTTGAACCCAGGAGTTTGAGGTTGCTGTGAGGTATGGTGATGGCACAGCATTCTACCCAAGGTAACAGAGTGAGACTGTGTCTCAAATGAAAAAGAAAAGAAACTATCCCAGCTGACTTCTGTTTATGTCTTAATTGGCAGAACAGTGTCACAGTGCTATCCCTACTACAGCAAAGCCTGGGAAAACACACATTTAGCTCTTACAGCCGCTTTAGTCAGGAAGACAAGAGGATGGGAATGGGGCCTGGGAAACGGGTAAGCTGGCACCGGTGTCTGCCACACTGGTGTTATGTCTATATATATAACTATATTCCATTTTAGTGAGCAGAGCTGCATAATAACATATGCAACCCATGCTTTAAATGTATTTAAAGTACTCTAATAACATTTGCTCACAGAGAACTTTAAATAAATGTTCTTTGTACTTAGAATGTCATGAACACTGTATCACTCCTAGAATCTGCAAGTATATTCTCTTGCTGAAATCAAAATCCCCATCCTTAGCTAATGGAGAGAAATTTCAAGATTTAGTTTGGATTTCTGTTCATCAAGGTTACAGGGAGTAAGCGAGTTATAAGGAAAGATATTCTCTTATCAGGCCCCAGTTGCTTCAGTGGAATTGCCTGTTCCAAAGATAAATGGGTTTGTTTAAGATTATCTAGTTATCTTTTCATTACAAATATCTGTGTGCCAGGCTCTTCTGGAGACTGTACGGGCCTCCTTTACAGACCCATACGAAAAGCCAGGGGAAACCACATTGAGGTTCCAATGCAATGCCTTCCTTTCAGAAATATTTAGGAAAGGACTGGTTTATTTGGTTTTTAATAACTCAAAGTATAGCTTCTTGTTGTTTAAATTAATTTTAAAATTAGTATGCTATGGTTTGTGTTGCATGACTGTCTAAAAAGAAATCAATAGGTTAGCACCCATAGCTCAGTGGGTAGGGCGCTGGTCACGTACACCGAGGATGGCTCAAACCCAGCCCCAGGCCAGCAGAAACAACAATGACAACTGTAACCAAAAAAAAAAAAAAAAAAAAAGCCAGGCATTGTGGCAGGTGCCTGTAGTTCCAGCTACTTGGGAGGCTGAGGCAAGAGAATCGCTTAAGCCCAAGAGTTTGAGGTTGCTGTGAGCTGTGATGCTGTAGCACTCTACTGAGGGTGAGATGGTCAGACTCTGTCTCAAAAAAAAAAAAAAAAAACAAAGTAAAAAGAAATGAATATTAAGAAGAATATTCTTATATTTGTAAGTTGCTTTCTTTTCAAATAAAGGAAAAATGTCAATTCCCTAGAAGAATAAGCCTCAGTAAATACACATTGTGTGATAGGCATTCTCCTGTGATCCTGTACCAATCTACAAGGAAACATAAGAATTAGAAAGTTTAGGAAACATCTCTTTCAGAAATCAAGGTGCTAGGCTGGGCACTGTGGCTCATGCCTGTAATTCTAGCCCTCTGGAAGGCCCAAGCAGATGAATCTCCTCCTGAGCTCAGGCATTCAAGACCAGCCTGAACTAGAGTGAGACCCCATCTCAAAAAAATAGCCCAGCATTGTGGCCAGTGCCTACAGTCCCAGCCACTCAGGAGACTGAGGCAAGAGGATCACTTGAGCCCAAGGGTTTGAAGTTGCTGCGAGCTATGATGCCAATGCACTTGACTAAGGGCAACAAAGTGAGACTGTCTCTAAAAAAAAAAAAAAAAGAAAAGAAAGAAATCAAGGTGCTTTGTGTGTGTGTGGGTGGGGTGAGGTAATAATTCAGGGCACTTTCAAGAATTGTATTTTCTGATGATACCGTAAGTTATTTTCTATCAAACAATTATTACCTTTATTTTAAGACATGGCTAGGAATTCTGTGCAAAGTAAGATGTGAGACGCAAAGGCTGAGGTTTCTAGTGACTACGACTACCATTTGCTTAGAGAGAGGTACACCTCTTGATTGTGATACTGCCTGGAGCCTATTATTAAATTCTTCTTTGTTTCATCTCCATAAATCTGAATAATATTTAGCAGTCCACTCCCCTGCACAATCTCATATTAAATGTTAAATAGTAATCCCACATGAGGGGTTCTTTAAAGTGCAAAACTTGGATAAAGGGCATTTGATACCTTGTGACTGGCAATGTTCAAAGATATAAATGGCTTTCCCTTCTTTTGGCAGTCCATATTTGACAAATAATTACATTATTCATGTCAGGGTCATTGAGTTTTTAAATGTGAATATTTTTATTGAAAGGGACATTAGATACTATGTAATTTAACCCTTTTGGTAGAAAACTAAAAGTTGATAAAAACTGGGGTGAAACTCAGATGTTCTAATACCTACCCTTCAGTGCATTTTCCAGTATGCTACGAGGCCTTGATGTGTTTGTGTGTTTATATTTGTTTTGAAGTTTTGAGACCTTCTTATACCACTGGGCAAAGTAAGAACCAATAACTCATACATTTTGACATCTAAATTTCGGACTTAAAAATTTTATTTACTTCTGGCTTGGCCCCTATAGCACAGTAGTTACAATGCAGATCACATCCACCGAAGCTGGTGGGTTTGAACCTGGCTCTGGATAGCTAAACAACAATGCCAATTATAAAAAACAACCGGGTGTTGTGGCGGGGCACCTGTAGTCCCAGCTATTTGGTAGGCTGAGGCAAGAGAATAGCTTAAGTCCAAAAGTTTGAGGTTGCTGTGAGCTGTGATGCCCCGGCACTCTACTGAGGGCAACATAGTGAGACTCTGTCTCAAAAAAAATAAATAAATAAAAATATTTACTGCTATTGGTATTTAATCAGCACTTATTAGGTGAATGCTGTCATATTTTAAATTTGGAATTATGAATTGGGGACATTCAGAAAAGAGAATTTGTGCCTTTCTTTTACAGAATTCTTGAAAAGTATAGATAGGCTTGACAAAATTACGATTCATCTATCTTTAGTTAGACATTTTAATCTCAGCCAAGCTTAATACACTCCCCTAATTATAGTAATATATTTTCCAAATTACAAATCAAGACACATGGTCCTGAAATTCTGGATGTTTGGTACAGTAACAGTATTTTCTTAATGGTAAGAGACTTCATGCTTCAGGAGCACATGAAAAATCAAGGGTTTCTCTTGGTAAGTCATTCCCAAAATACCCTACCTAGTTTCTTGCAATATCTGTTCTCAACTAATTATAAAATTAAAAATAACTCACTTTTATTACAAAGGAAATTAATAATTGTCCTTCCAAAAACAAAAACATACGAATGAGCAAAAAGAAGAAAACAGAATGAATAATTGATATTAGATATTTTGATGATATTTCAAGGCAGAGGAAGGGGCATTTTAATTTTAAATGCTTGCCATGCTTTCACAATTTAATTCCATTTTTGTTTGCAACTAAAACCCGTAAACCCTAAAAAAAAAAAAAAAATCCAAATTTAAAGAGTCACTGAAAAAACTATGTTTCAGGAATCTGCCCAATAAACATGAAATCAGTCACCGGACCACTGCCCACCCTTAGCCCATTCCACAAACCCATCTTCCCTCCCCTTCGCACAGGCTTTGAGACTTTAGAAACGTCCTTTTTCAATGAAGTTCCTTCTGTAAGGGAGAGGCTAGAGTCAGGGTGGAGAAGGCTACTTCCAGATTGAGTGCGTTAAGCGAAAAGCTTCTAGGACTGAAAGGTAAATTGGGTTTGTGCCCAAGGAGCACAGCTGGTCTACACAGGCCCAGCCCGCGAACACCCCACTCTCGAGTGAGCTGCGGTTTAACTTCCTTACAGCAGGTTGAGAACGTAGGTCCTCGCAGTTTTGAGGGGAAGGCGGTGCCCCAACTGGTGTTTTTCCAGGAAGTGCTTCAAGAATGCAGAGGAAAGGGGAAAGGGGAAGGCCAGGAGATGGGCGTTTCATTCATCGCTTCTCTTTCTCCCCCTCCCCTCCTTAGCTCCCCCTAGACTTTCTCTCCCCTTTTTTCCCCCAGTCGGAGTTTGACGTCGGTCTCCTGGATACCAGAAGGCCAATCGCCTGGTTGCTAGGGGACGAGCGCGGCCAATCAGGCGTCGTTGCTACCTGTGAGTAATATTTTTAGCCGAGAGGGACGCTCCATTCCACTCCCAATGTGACTTCGTGTATTTCTCTGGGGCAGGTTATGAAAAGTCATTCGCTCGCTCCCTTTTAGTCCCTCTCTTTCTCCACTCCCGCATGTATTTCAATCGAAAATTATCTTAACTGAGCATTACAGGAAGGCCTCGTGTTTATTCTGCGCACCGGTGTGAAAGTAAGCCCTTGAGACGCACGCGTGCATGTGTGTGTACGTATACGCGTATGTATATGTGTACACCACAGACATCGTAGTCTGGCATCGTGTCGCCACACGGAGGCCTGGACTGGGACGTTTGCAATAAAATGTGATCCTTCTCAAGTCACCCCCATCTCTGAGCTGCTGCCGGTTCGCACCGGGTGGTCTGAGGTGGCACTGCGAAGGCAGTTAAACTGTCACCTGGATGGGAGGTGTGGCGAGGTGGCCTCTCTTCCCCACCCCCAGCCTAGCACCACAGCTTTGGGTTCTGCTGTTGCCACTCTCTGAGTGGCAGTTGGCTTAGGCCCGTAGGTGATTAATATGCAATTAATCGGGTGCACGAGTCCCGGTTACAGCTCGCCCATTCTCTAAATTCCCCCGCGGGCTGGGGGCCGACTTAGTAGCTAGTCCGCGAGCGTGATTTTCCTCGGCCATAGCCCCGCTCGGGTATAGGGTATTTTCTGTAGCCTTACCCCTCCCTCTCCAAGCCTGGGGCTTTTCTCCGAATTCTCCCCTTCCACTTCTCCACCGGCTTCACTACCCTCCCCCCTCCCCGCGCTCTCCGCCTAGACAGAGCACCAGCCACACTACCCCACCCCTTTCGCTCTGACTGGCACGTCTCTCTCCCAATCCCTTTCCAAATTTTCTTTTAATCCCGCCCACAGTCACTACAGATCGTCGGTTCATTGGTTCTCCAGGAGCCCGAGGGGTGTGACTTTCTCCACCCTGGCAGTCCACCGCCCATCAGGGGATCGGCAGGCGGGACTTGGCCAATGGCGTCGGGGGGCAGGGCAGGGGCGGAGCCAGCCGGCATGGGTCTGGGGTGCGGGGCGGGGAGGGCTGGGAATGGTTACGCCGCCCGAAGCTGTGTGACGCGGGGCGGGCACGCGCACCCCTACGGAGCTGATGGGGGGCAGGGAGGAGAATATAAAACGAGAGGCGGGGTGCGCGCCGCGGCAGAAGGAGCGAAGCTCTGGCCCGGCGCGAAGAGGGCGATTACGAGGACGCTGGGCCGGGGCACTGGGCTGTGTGAAGTGAGCGCGCTCGCCTGACCCCAGTCCCCGCCATCCCGAGCCAGAAGCAGCAAGCTCCCGAGGCCTCAGTCCTCCGCCCGGCGGTGGCCACGTCTTGCACTCGGCCAGCTTGGCGCTCCGACCCTCCCGTGTCCCCGCCCTGCCGCCCTTTCCCCAGCCCAGCCGCGGGCTGTTGGTGGAAGCAGCCCCGAAGCAGCCCGTAAGTATCGCGGGGCGGCGGGCGGGGTCGACGAGGAGCGGGGAGCCCCGGGCCGTGCAACGCCGGAGGGGCTGCAGCCTCGTCCAGCCCCCGCCCCTCGGGGATTCGGGACCGGCGATGTCGCGGCCCGGGGCGCGGAGGGGTAGCCGTCGGGACCCGAGAAGAGCGGCTCCCGTGGTCCGGCGGGAGGCGGCTCCGAGGGGCGGCGGCGCGTCGGGCTCGGTCGTGGCGGGTGACCGGGGAAGGGCGGCCGGGGCGAGCTGAAGGGAGTCGGGGGTTGGGGCGCACGGGAGGAGCGGCTAGCTCGCGGGGAACGCTGGAGTTCGAGGGGGCTGGTGGCCGCCGAGGCCGAAAATGGTGCCGGGGAACCGGTGCTTCCCCGGGCTCTGGCTGGATCCCAGGAGCTTAGGGCGGGGGGCGGGGAGCGGCGGGTCAGGTTACGGCGAGGGGGAGGGGAGCAGCTGACCCGGCTGCGGCCGGCGCCCCGACCTGCTCGGCGCCGGGTGCTCGGCCTCGGGAGATTGCTTTTCCATTTCTTGTGGCGGTCCTCCTCCTCCTGCTTCTCCTCCTGCCAGGAGGCTCGTACTCTCTTCCTCCTTCACTTCCACCTCCTCTTGCTGTTGTTGCTGCTGTAGCGCTTGGGTTCCGAGGGCTGTGAGCAGAAATCTAATGAGACGCAACTGGCTGTTTATGTAATTCTTCACACTCCCGTCTTTCTTAAGGCGTTGCTTTAAAACTGCCTTCCACCGAGCCTGATTTTGGCTCGGCTGCACCTTCAAGCAGTTGGGCTTAATCGGCCGCCTGTGCCGGCACTCAGGCTTTTGACTTGGAAAGTGTTTGTAGTTTGGGGGCAGCCAGAGATTCTTTTTCCTTTGTCGCCACGGATATGGAAGATGGGAACAGACGAATTCATACCAACTTGATTTTTGAGTGCCCTTTTTAATCAACCTCTGTACAAATAGATCCCCTTCGCAAATATCTTGTTTGCCCTTGATCTTTTCTTATCCCCACCCAGTGCTGATCCAGCAAACGTTTAAAGGTCGACCTTATCATACATGCCTCTCTGGCTGTTCTCTTATGGTGAGAGGGAGGGAGGTGGTTTTTTAAATCAAAATAAAACTCAGAACCGCTGGCTTTTAAACAGAATAATCAATGGAATTTTAAAATTCATTGTTGCTTTTGTTACACTTGCAGCCAAAAAGATATTTTCAGATTTAGAAAAATACACAATGGAGAAAAAGCAGAGAAACTCTATTATTGTGTGTCCCTATATATTTTAAGACCACAACTATAAGATAATTTGGTCCATAATCATTCGATAGGATGACAATTCATTTAGTATTTAGTACTTACTACCTTTAATTTTAGCATCATGTACTTTGGAAATTAATAATTTTTTTTTTCCAGTTTTTGGCCAGGGTTGGGCTTGAACCCACCACCTTCGGCATATGGGGTCAGGCACCCTACTCCTTTGAGCCATAGGCGCTGCCCATTAATTTTCTAACTTCTCAAATTTCTTCATGTTAATGATAGAGCAGATTTAGATAGTATATATCCAAATAAACTAAAATATGATGTCCACTAATAAATGGGCAAATAACAATAAAAATTTAGACCACCTTCTAAAAGGGGCATATGCTGAACCTAGTTCCTAGTAAATATTCTTGTGAGAATTGAAGAAGGCAAGAGTGCACATTCTGGAGATGTGCTTCTTTCAAAAAGTAAATAGGGTTTTCAAAAAAATGTTATTTAACCGTAAATCTACAGTTTCCCATGAAATTTTGAGCTTTTAATAGACAATTTTGTACTGTATGTTACTTTGTTTTTGTACTAATTATATTTTTCAGGCTTTCTAGCCAATCACATTTTCAAAAGTAAAATTACTGTGGGGTAAACAAATAGGTCCTGAGACTTACATTATTACATGTATCTTATTTGGATATGTTTGCTTTTGTTTTGTTTTAAGGAACAAGATCACTCAAGGTGAAGGATAAATCTACCAATACCAGCACTTTGAATGAAAATTTGTTTCCCTGCCACAAACTGAACACTTTTTGTTTGTTTGTTTTGGTTTTTTTTTTTTTTTTTTTTTGGTGGGAACGTTGAAACAAACCTAACTTTGTGGCATAGCAGCTATGCAGCTTGAAATCCAAGTAGCACTAAATTTTATTATTTCATATTTATACAATAAGCTTCCCAGGAGACGTGTCAACATTTTTGGTGAAGAGCTTGAAAGACTTCTTAAGAAGAAATATGAAGGGCACTGGTATCCTGAAAAGCCATACAAAGGATCAGGGTTTAGATGTATCCATGTAGGGGAGAAAGTGGACCCAGTGATTGAACAAGCATCCAAAGAGAGTGGTTTGGACATTGATGATGTTCGTGGCAATCTGCCACAGGATCTTAGTGTTTGGATCGACCCATTTGAGGTTTCCTACCAAATTGGTGAAAAGGGACCAGTGAAGGTGCTTTATGTGGATGATAATAATGAAAATGGATGTGAGTTGGATAAGGAGATCAAAAACAGCTTTAACCCAGAGGCCCAGGTTTTTATGCCCATAAGTGACCCAGCCTCTTCAGTGTCCAGCTCTCCATCGCCTCCCTTTGGTCACTCTGCTGCTGTAAGCCCTACCTTCATGCCCCGGTCCACTCAGCCTTTAACCTTTACCACTGCCACTTTTGCTGCCACCAAGTTTGGCTCTACCAAAATGAAGAATAGTGGCCGTAGCAACAAGGTTGCACGTACTTCTCCTATCAACCTCGGCTTGAATGTGAATGACCTCTTGAAGCAGAAAGCCATCTCATCCTCAATGCACTCTCTGTATGGGCTTGGCCTGGGTAGCCAGCAGCAGCCACAGCAGCCGCCATCCCAGCCGCCGCCGCCACCACAGCAGCAGCAGCAACAACAGCAGCAGCCACAGAAAACCTCTGCTCTATCTCCTAATGCCAAGGAATTTATCTTTCCTAATATGCAGGGTCAAGGTAGTAGTACCAATGGAGTGTTCCCAGGTGACAGCCCCCTTAACCTCAGTCCTCTCCAGTACAGTAATGCCTTTGATGTGTTTGCAGCCTATGGAGGCCTCAATGAGAAGTCTTTTGTAGATGGCTTGAATTTTAGCTTAAATAACATGCAGTATTCTAACCAGCAATTCCAGCCTGTTATGGCTAACTAAAAAAAAAAAAAAAAAAGAAGATGTACAAGTTAAAATGAATGGGCCCAAGGGGGATCTTTTGTTTTTTTCTTTTTTCTTTCCCCTTTTACCTCCTTGAGATTTTTTTTTTTTAAACTTATAGTAAGAATACATTCAAGCTTGGTTACAAAAATAAAACATGCATCATTTTTCATTTGCCAACCAAGCACAAAGTTATTTTATACTGACTGTATATTTTAAAGTATACTCTCAGATATGGCCTCTTACAGTATTTAAGATATATAGCAAGGACATGGCTGATTTTTTTTTTTTTATAAAAAATTGGCACTAATAAGTGGGTTTATTGGTCTTTTCTAATTGTATAATTTAATTTAGTACAAAGTTTGTAAAATATCAGAGGATATATATATTGTTTCTACGACATGGTATTGCATTTATATCTTTTTACTACAGTGATCTGTGACAGCAGCAGCTTCATGTTGTATTTTTTTTACTGAAATTGTAAAATATCCATCTTAAAGACATCAACTATTCTAAAAATTGTGTACAGGATATTCCTTTAGTGGTGGAATTAAAATGTACGAATATTTGCTTTTTAAAAAAATGTATTTTCTGTTAAAGGTTTAAAGATTTTTGCTATATATTATGGAAGAAAATGTAATCGTAAATATTAATTTTGTACCTATATTGTGCAATACTTGAAAAAAAACGGTATAAAAGTATTTTGAGTCAGTGTCTTACATGTTAAGAGGGACTGAAATAGTTTATATTAAGTTTGTATTAAAATTCTTTAAAATTAAAACTGCCTAATGTGGTCATGATTTTTAATCGTTCCCTGAAGATCTTCCTCTGGAGTGGTATTGTAAAGCTGAGTAAGGCTGGAGAAAGGTCTGACTCGGTGTTATAAAGGAGTCGTGGAAAGCAATTGCTTGATCGGTGTGCCCAATAGGGTTTGGCCACATAAAAAGTCCTATCAAAACTGTGTAGTCTGGTGACTGACCAATGCTTGGGACAGCCCTGTTTTTTAACATCCTTTCATGGTGAGAATGGTATGTTAAAATTAGTCAACTCTGTATCAGGTTCTAAAGTGTGGTGTCAGCATGCTGACATCTAGGGGAGAGTCAGGTGATCAGATGAGATTCACTCATGTAATCTGAGAAGATTTATTTGAAATTTATATGGAGAGAGACCATTGGGTCAGTTTTCTGTTTTTGCATGGGGGACGATGAGTTCAGGATACCTTCTTGGACAAAGCAGCTGACTTAACTTTAAAAGAGAAGATTGAGATCTATTTACCATTAGCCCTTGTGTTGAGAATTATGATCAGAATCTATTCATTTGGGCAGGTTGCTAAATGGGTTCAGTGTAAAAGTGGATACATTGTGTTTTTTGCAAGTGAGTGTCCAACCTAGTGTGTGGGATTTAGAAATTAGATGTTGATAGTGTGTCAAATTCTAGTGGCTCTGTGAGGATGGGATTTTTTTTTTTTAAAGTATAAGACGTTAGAAGGAAGAATACTATTTAAAATGAATCATTTCTCTGTTTTAAGTGTTCGCTGAGTAGTATTGAGACAGCATTGGTGAGAAAGTTTTCAGAAAAAAATAACTTTGTACTTTTATAGTAAGAAACTAGCACGGTCTTAGTTACCAGTGAAATAAATTTGGTCTCAAATGAGTTTTTTGGACACCAGTCTACAAAAAAGCCTTTTGTCATTTATCCATGCAGTTTAGAGCAATAAAAAGTTTTAAAGAAGCAAGCACTGGAAATAACAGAGCTAAGCTGTTCTGTCAGCTCCATGGTGAGGGCTTTGTCCTTTGGTGGACAGAATGAGGCTATGAAGAAATACTGGAAAAGTAATGGGACATGCAGAGATCTGGTCTGCCAACATTTACTGATTATGTGCTTTTGTGATCACAAAGTTTGAATCGCTATAAGAGAACAGTCAGGAAAATAGTTTTAAGCACTAGTTTCTGCAAGAGACTTGAGGTTATTGTAGGCTTGCAGGTAAACTGCCTACTTGTGGCCAGGCCCGCTGGCTCACACCTGTAATTCTAGCATTCTGGGAGGCTGAAGCCTGAGGATCCCTGGAGCTCTGGAGTTCAAGACCACTCTGAGCAAGAGCAAGACCGCAATCTCTACTAAAAATAGAAAAACTGATTGGGCCTGTGGCAGAATCCTGTAGTCCCAGATGCTCCGGAGGCTGAGGCAGGAGGATCACTTGAACCCAGGAGTTTTAGGTTGCTGTGAGCTGTGATGCCATGGCACTCTTATCTTGGGGGCAACAATGAGACTGTCTCAAAAAAAAAAGAAAAAACTTGCCTACTTACAAATGAAAGGCTCAGAGTTAACATCTTCTGGAAAACAAGGTTTTCAGAAGTAAGGATGATACATAAACAGAATTTGTAGCAGTCTGGAACACATATTCAAATTTTAAATACTGAACTTAAGCATAAATTTCTGTTTCAGATCTTAACAATAAATGTATTGATAAAAAATCTCAGGGAAATCTCATCTTGGTACATATGTTTGCACTTGAGAAGGGGATTAACTCAAAATTTTGATTGTTTTCATGAAAACTATTTTACTCGAGCTTGGTGGTGTTGAGAACATAATTTTGTGTCTTTGAGAGAAGATCTCACATCTCGCCAGGCTGGTCATAGCTGACTGAACCTCAAAATCCTGGGCTCAAGCAACCCTCCTGCCTCAGCCTCCCAATTAGCTGGGAATATGGGCACATGCCACCGCCCCTGGCTAATTAATTTTTTTATAAAGTTCTCATGATGTTGCCCAAGTTAGTCTTAACCTCCTGGCCTCAAGCTGTCATCCTGGGAAAGTGCTGGGATTAGAGATGTGAGCCACTGTGCCCAGCCTATCATTTAGAAAAAAAAAAAAAGAACAAAGTCTTGTTTTCATGGCCTTTTTGCTCATTAGGAACGGAAATTTCTTTCTTTTCTTTTTTTTTTTTTTGAGACGGAGCCTCAAGCTATCCCCCTGGGTAGAGTGCCATGGCATCACAGCTCATAGCAACCTCTAACTCCTGGGCTCAAGCGAGTCTCCTGCCTCCGCCTCCCAAGTAGCTGGGACCACAGGTGCCTGCCACGACACCCGGCTA
>CAUYQV010021732.1:0-50134 GCA_963574575.1 Galagoides demidoff
ACTACATAAAAATTATGAGAATACGCTCAGTGCCTGTGGCTCAGGTGGCTATGACACCAGCTACATACACCTGAGCTGGTAGGTTTGAATTCAGCCCAGGCCTGCCAAACAACAATGACACTTGCAACCAAAAAAAAAAAAATGGCCAGGCATTGTGGCAGGCACCTATAGTCCCAGCTACTTGGGAGGCGGAGGCAAGAGAATCGCTTGAGCCCAGCAATTTGGAGTTTGCTGTGACAGTACAGCACTCTATCTAGTGTGACAGCTTGATGCTCTGTCTCAAAAAAAAAAAAAAAAGATATATACATACATATATATATATATATATATGAGAATACAAGGCAGTTAATGCGTGGAAGTCAGAATTCAAGGGTAAGGGATTTCCTAGAGAACATTATTTTAAAGTGAGCCTTGAAAGTTAATAATCAGCAACAGGAGAGTCTGAAATGGATGAGGTTAAGATGAGGGGAAAGAGGAGGTAAACTTGAGGAATTAGACTGTTTCCATAATCCTACAGGTCATGATTCAAACTTGATTGTACCCAGGAAGGAACTCACAGCAATAGAGATAAACATTTCAAGTGAGTACCAAAACATTGGCATTAAGACCGTTAGGACAAATTCTATTACAATAATCCTGGGGGAAAACGATGAAGATTCAAATCCTCTAAATAGCACTTGATAAGATGATATGACTTGGAGAAGTTTGACCCCAATGAAATTGAAGTGTTGTAATAAAAGAGCAACAAAATATCAATGATATTCATAGGGTTTAACAAGTGTAATTGATAGAATTTATTGATTTATTGGCAGAACTGGGAAGAAAAAAGATTCATCAATAATGCTGAAGTGAGTAGCTGACATCCACATGAGTAGAGAGGTTATTTTGTGATTAATAAAGCTTTAAAAGAATTATTCTTGTTAGCCTTTCAAACTTTCCAAAGTCAAAACTAATAGATATGACATTCAAGCATTTTCCTTCTCTGTAAAATATGTTGTTTTTACAGGTAGATTTTCTTCTGGTATCATGTTTGTGGAATGTAAATGCTTTGCTAAGGAATGAATGTGGTTTAGAGAACTCTCCTTCCTTGTTTAGGTAGGATCTACTTACTGAAAAGTAAATTCAGGAATTATTTACACACACACAAGCACACGCTAGTAATCGGTGCCTTATGGAAAGTTAATAATTATATCATATTTATTTGTAAAACACATTTTTAATAAAGTATTTATTTTGTGGGACTTTTTTTCCTATAAGCCACTGGTCATTTTTCAAAATAACTAGGCAAAATTCAGTACTAAATGAAAAGAACATTATAAGAAATCTCAACAACGTACATATCCCTAGTTTTATATTGATTTACCTGATGTTGACATGATTGACGTTAGGGGTGAGGAGCATGTTTCACCTACATTACCTTTAGAAATGTAAAATAAATATAGGTACAATTCTGTATTTTCATAATTTAAAAGATCTAATGAAATACAATTGGAAAAGTTTTATAGCATTGCAAATATCCATGAGTATTTCTATGAGTACCATTAACATATACTAGCTTAGAGTATATCAATTTTTATTTAATAGAATTTAGTTTATTATAGTTAATTGAGTTTTCCTAGTACTTTTTCACACTGAACAAAAAGTGATATCACTTATTTGTTGAATTTGCTCAGTGCTATAGTTAAATCCCTATGTAACTGTCAAACTGTCTTCCCCTTACTTGAGAACCTGTCAGAAATAATCATTCCATGGCCTCCCAATAACAAAAGGTGCAAATATCAGATATGCTTGACTTTTATTATGTCAAGCACTGTACAGACATGAGATATTTAATAAAACTACTATGGACAGACAAGTAAAGCTTTCCCATATGTTTGTCCTTTTTTTCTATTTTATTTGTTATTTTGTTTATTCGAAAATAAGTCCTACAACATAGATCACCTGCAAGTTTTAAAACTGTAAGAATAATTTATTAGTTTACTCAATGTGTTTATGAAATATGAAGTTTAATAAGAAATTTTCCTAAGATAGTGGATATTTTGTAAGTAGAATCTTTACTATAACATTATTGAAATACTTATTTATACAAGTTAATACCCTCAAAGTCTTAGTTTAATGAAGAAATATAGCATCGCTTTTGATTTATTACCTCTGTATTTGTCCATATATGACATGAAAGGAGAAATGAAAAAATGTTATATGACTCAGTAAGAAAACACCAAAATATTCATATACTAAAGAAAAAGGTTGGTTTATATACTATTACAGGTCATGCATAATTTAATAAGATTAAGTACCACTGCAAATTCCATGTATCCTACAAAACCCTATTGTTAGAAATACGCTTTGAAAGAATGTTTATACATTTGTATATAAATATATATATATAATACATATAGTTGCTATTGCAACTCTTTCTGTATTTTTTCTTATTTTGATGAAATCTCTATAGCAAACATTGGCTTCAGTTTCAGGCTAAATATTATAATTTTATTTGTTGAAATCAAGAAAGAAAAGAATAAGTTTATGTAGCAATATATGAAGAAACTATGAACTAGACTTTCTCTCTGTTATTGAATCAGAGTGTATTTGTTAAAATTATGGGTCCCTTATCTTGGGGAAGGCTAGAATTTTATTAGAGTTTCAGAATAATACCTGAGCATCTCATCCTTTTCCTCCTTTTTTTAAATTGAGTTTCTACTGTTTAAAGACCTTCTCAATTTTAGATAATTCTGATGATCACTTAAGTTGCAGAACCACTGTGTAAGAAATGAAATAAATTTTGTATTTGTGCTTTGAAATATCAGTCCTTCCCCCCCTCACCCCCGGAGTATATCTCTTATCACTGTTCTAACCCACTGGAATGTACAAATGGTCAGATAGTTGGGAGAAAAGAAAAAGGTGTAAAATGAAGAACTCAGCACCAGTTAGCTCACTATATAGGAATTTTATCCTGGGGCAGTGCCCGTAGCTGAGTGGGTAGGACGCCAAGGCTAGCAGGTTCAAACCCAACCCCGGCCAGCTAAAACAACAATAACTGAAAAAAAGAAAAATAGCCAGGCATTGTGACTGGCACCTGTAGTCCCAGCTACCTGGGAGACTGAGGCAGGAGAATCATTTAAGCCCAAGAGTTTGAGGTTGCTGTGAGCTGTCATGCCACAGTACTCTATCAAAGGTGACAGCTTGAGACTCTACCTCAAAAAAAAAAAAAAGAATTTTCTCCTGTAATTAAGGTGTTTGGGTTCCATTCCAGGTTATTTATTTATTTTACTTCATTTCATTCATTTATTTTTTGACAAAGGTTCTCACTCTGTTTACCCCAGGCTAGAATGCCAAGATGTCATAGTTCACAGCATCCTCAACTACTGGGCTTAAGCAATCCTCTTTGATTTAGAAGGGTGCTAGAGTGAAACTGTTCTAGAGTTCTTTTATTTTCCTTTTCTAGAAAAGGTTTATATTAAAGCTATTTCCGTGAGATTTTTTCCATTAGCCAGGCTCTCTTATTTATAAGACAAATATAATGCCACTAAAATTAAAATTATATCTATTAATAGGCCCAATCATGTTTTCCCAGATAGGAACATTTACAAGGTCTACTCATTAGAAATGATCTCCAGTTGATCTTTTTAAAGGAAAAAAATCACGTGAAAAATGGGAGACTTACTATAGATTGTGACCAAGTGTTAACATTGGACCATTATAGAGCATTGGCTATAGCAACTGGTAAAAATATTTTGAGTAATGGTCCAAAGGATGATGAAAGATTGTGTCTTAAAACAAACTTTAAGATCTACAACTTTTCCAATCGTACTATGTACTTCATCATCAAAATTTATATTATCTTATTATTCTCCACTATTTTGTGACATTATTCTTTATTTTCTTTTATGGACTTCTAATTTGATATTAACTATTTCAATGAAAATATCCTTTACCAAAATAATTTAATTTTAATAATATTCCATGACATATATAAGTAGGAAATCACAAATTAATTTTATTAATTTTTCTAACCACAATTTGCTAAAGTATAAAAGAATAGCTTAATATAGTTATTAATATAGAGATTTTTGATATATTTATGATATAGCTGTAGTACTAGATATTAATGAAATACCTGCCAAGACATTGTTACTTCATTCATTAATGCATATAATGTATTTTATAGGCTAACCCACATTTTTACTTAAAAATTTAAAGAATAATGAAAAAAAATTATGTACCATATTGTGAATAAAAAAGTAACAAACCATGTAATCTATGTTTAAATAATTGATTTTATTACAGGAACAAGTGTTTCAATGTATTTGTCTTTTCCTTAGTATGCTACACTGTGGCAATATTTGCATTAGAAAAATATTTTATGAGTACAATGTTTGTATATTATTGTAGAATTTATAGATTCATGTCACCATTCGAAGAAAGTCTAAAATGCCAACACAGAAAGCTATCATTGTGGTAGACTGATTGATTCAATCCAGATGTGATGCTAGTGGAATTGTTTAAAAATCTGTGGCAAGTGAGATACTAAAACAAGGTAAGATGCTATCAGGATGTGATAGAAATAAAGTTTGACTTGATGTCATTGTTCAAAGCAATAAAAAAAGAAAAACCTTCTTACCCTCTTCATTTACTTCTTTTTAAAAATTTATTTTCTCAAGTTTTTCTCCTCTATGACACATTTAAAATTAATGTATGAAAGATGTTGACTTTAAATCTTAGATTTTTAAACAATTTAATGCATATTAGTAGTAGGGTCTTGTAATATAAAGAAATTTATATTATATTGAACCACCTGCAGTAAAATAGCTTAAATTTTTATATGACTCATATTATGATCTAAAAACCCTTATCCATATTCTTAAAATACTATAATATAAATGCCGATATTAAAATAAAGGAGTAAATGAGTTTTCCTTCTGAAATACATATGCATATTTCCTATAAGAAGTCTTTATTAATATCTTTAATTTGTGATTTGTTAAACGAGACTATGTGAAGATGAATTCACATACAAATTCTATTTACCTTAGTTGTTAATGTCAGCTGTATCTATTCTTTCTGTGACTGTGAATGTTCCATTCCTAATTCTTTCTTTCAGATTCAAGGCATAGAAGCATTTAAGTTTTCGTGTTATGTAGCTTCATAGAATAGTTTTCAAACTATTTGTTATGTATGTTACTTATTTTGCTACCTGAACCCATACTTTCCACTCATATCCCCCAATTAAAATTCTGCATCCTCCTAAATGAAATTGCTCACAGTTACTCTAAAGTGCCTAATAGATTGTGTATTTGTTAAAAAAAAATTCCTCATTCAGGAATATCTTGCTTTCTCCAACTTTGCCCATAATGACTACCACTGATTTTCAAGAAATATATTAAAATTTTTAACTTATATTCAATCATTTTAAATTCTCTGCCTTTAACTTGCATTGCAATTTCTCTTTCTCATGTCTCCAGAGCTTACTTTGAAATGCTTATTACTGTGCCTATTAAATTACTCATTCTTTCCACCTTACTATCATTACTCATGATAAATTGCATTGTAGATGCACTCTTCTCCTACACACTAAGCTTTAAAATAGCTAGAACTGCAGATTGTTTATAAAAACTAACATAATATCTTGAATAACATAGACCAACACTTTAAGTGTGGGCTAAAAACTTTTGTTTAAATGACAGGATTTAGCTATTTTTTTCTTCTTTCCCACACTAATAGCCATACAAGTTGCAGTCTATTCTGATATTTCTCCAGAAAATGCCAAAGTCCTTTGTCTTTGAGTACAAGAAGCATGAAAAAGGTTAAAATTTAGAAGACTGAACACGAGGCTGGAATGAAAGCTATATATATTCGTGCTGTCTCATGACAGCCTATTCACATCCTGCATATTATAAGTGATATCCACTGAAGGGGTCTCGGATATTCTAAACTTCTCACTTAGACCGATTGCACCAAGGCATGCCACTTAAAATGAGTCATTATTACAGTCATCAAATATCCTAACTATATTACCTGACTAGAAATCTCGTGAGTGGCACATTTACTAGACTCAGTTCCCAACACTCTAGACTCACACATTTGCCTTTTTTCAGATACAGCAACAATAGCAAAGGTTTGTACTTCACCAAAGTGAGTATGAGCCCATGTGTCCTCCACTGCCTGCATTCCGGCTGCTTGGGAATCCCAAATGTTTTGCCTTATTTGCACAAAGAGATTACCAGGCACATGTGCTGACCAGGACTTCAGTCAGGTTAGAACTCAGGAAGCACTGGTTTAAATGGTTTCCAAGGGACAAATGTAGGGAAGTCAGAGCACCCTGGGATGGACTTGGAATGATAGAAGAATAAAAAACAAAGGGTGCTGCTTGATGGAATTATCACAAAGTGTACATATAGGGTGTGTGGAGTATATTTTAAGGCCTCTGGCCCTGCATGCTGAGAGTAATATTTTATTATGTTATATGTTATTGTTGGACTAGAGGAGCATGATGCTTAGAAAGCAGTTCACCCTCGCCACATGGAAATGGGGTAGAGGGAAGCCCTCCTCACCAGACAGGAGAACAGGCCTCCAGTTTTGCTTGTGAGTCTGTGATCAGCCAGTTAAGGTCCTCTGCATATTTACTCTCCCTTTTTTCCCACCCTATTCTCCCTTTATTCTCACTTCTCCTAGGATTGCATTCACAAAGGAGGATTCATATACAATATTTTGTTTGTGCATTTGTTTTATAAAATCTGAGGTTCAAATGTCAACAGCTACTTTCTTCTACCCTGTTCCCCATACCTCACTTTAACTACCTATCCTCGTGTGTGAAGGGTCATTGCAGTCACACTGAAATAACTGCTTTTTTCCAGAACACACCTTTTCTCATTTTAATATTTTATTGTCTCTCTCTGGAAATCTCTGCTTTGCCTTTTCCATCTGAAAACCATATACTCTGCGCAAATAATTTGGCTGAAGTGTCTTTATCAAGTGTGATGGGAAAGAAGAAGCACAACTGAACACAAATCCATGGGTATATTATAAAGTGTGAAAATTTGCTCTGACCTATTCTAAAGGATAGAGATTTAAATATGATTACTGAGTGAGGATGTTCATGGATGATTGTACTGTACAAATTGCTCTGTTCCTTGATGTTCGTCATTTAAGATACAAACTTGTATTTCTCAGTCTTGAGATGACGGTTGCCAAAGCCAAGTAGATTAGAGGATAGAAATGTGATGTTTCCAAACACGAAAGGAGGCATGCTGCCTAAAAGTGAAAAGGATAGGGCAGGATGGTGCTATCCTTTAGTTTGAACTGAGTGGGATACTGGGTATAGTTTGGAGAACGAATTTTGCATAAACATGATCATGTGGATTTTTTCATGCCCTAGACATTCGCTGTGGGGGGTTTTAAATATGAATGATTGCTTCTGTCGTTCCTTTATCCACCTTGACTTTCAATATGTACAGCTGCAGCAGAATAGGTATCACATTATGGTGTATTTTCTATTGGCAATTTTTAATTGTTGGCTCTATCATTGTCTGCCTCAACAGGGAAGATACTGGAGGGTATATAGAAAATAGCAACATAAATAAATATTGAGTGGTAGTAGTAGTCTACATTTATCCTTATTCACTTATTGAGGACATGGTCTTCTCAGATTAATTGGTATTGGTGTAAAAATGGACACAGAGGACCCTAATGCATGTTTCCACTACCTACCACAGCTTAGTCCTGGGAAAGATTCCTAAAATTTAAACTTTCTCAAGCTAGAATGCTTTTTATTTGTATATTATCAATATTATGTGGTTCTAATCCATCAAAATTTAAAAAAATGAGTAAATAATTTTAAATGATTTTTATCATTCATTTTAGATGTTAGAAGTATTACAAACTTAAACGCTAGGTATATTTCATAATTACTTATAATATCACAATTAATACTCACCAATATCTTATGCAAAATTGCTATTACCCTTTCCTTTTAACAGCTGAAAAAGCAAAATTAAGAAATTTGCAGAAGGTCACACGTGGGCTAGATTTAGAACTCAATCCCAAGCATCCAAACACCAATATTCCTGAGAATAACCACTAGGGGGTGATGTCTAGTGATTGTGGAGCTTCTGGCCACAAATAGCTACTATTTGGAAATTTGGAAATTGAATTTTCTATGAGAAATTTAATTTACAAAAGATGAATCAAGGAACATATGAGTTATTAATTTTACTTTTTAGTTTTCTAAATAATTTTACTGGTACATCTTTATGCCATACTAACTAAAAGTTTCTCTCATTCAGAAGCAAGCCTAGCTCTCATCTTTGCTAGGAAATTTTTATGAATTATGTAGTAGTTAATAGACCTCATTCTTTACTTTCTAAAATGTCAAAACATTAAGGGGGCATAAATGTTTTTGTTACATGGATACCCCATAAAAAGTTTAAATCAGGGCTTTTGGAGTGCCCATTACCAGAAAAGTGCTCATCGTACCCAATGAATATGTTTTAATCTCTCACCTCCAGTCCATCATCCCACTACTGGTTTTCAATGTCCTTTATGTCTCTGTGTCATGGGTACTTATTATTTACTGCCCACATATTAATGAGAACGTATGGTGTTTGGTGTTCTATTCCTGAGATAATTTACTTAGGATAATATCTTCAGTGCCATCTAAGTAGCTGCAAAAGACATTATTTCATTCCCTTCTATGACTGAGTAGTCATCCATGGTGTATATATGCTACGTTTTCTTTATCCACATGTGAATTGATGGGTACTTAGCTCGATTCCAGATCTCTGAAATTGTGAATTATGCTGCACTAAACATTTGGGTGCAGGTGTCTTTCTGATAAAAAAACTGCTTTATTTTCCCTTGGGTAACTACCCAACAGTAGGTTTTCTGGATCAAATGGTGGGTCTAACTTATTTCTTTGATGGATTGTCATATAGTTTTCCATAGAGGTAGTACTAATTTGCAGTTCAACCAACAGTATATAAGCATTTGTTTCACTGTGCATCTCTACCAGCTATCATTTAATAAAAAAATAAAAATAAAAATAAAATTCTTTTAAAAACTTAAAAAAAAAAAGAAAGTGGTCATAGAAGGGACAGTGGTATCTTATTGTAGTTTTAATTTTCAGTTCCCTGATGATTGGTAATGTTGAGTACTTTTTCGTATGTTGGTTGGCCACATGTTTATCTTCTTTTGAAAAACTTTTGTACATATCTTTTGCCCATTTTGATGATGTTGTTTTTTTTCTTGCTGATTTGTTTGAGTTTATTGTAGATTCTAGATATTAATTCTTTGTTGGATGTTTAGTTTGCAAATATTTTATCCCATGGTGTAGGTTGTCTATTCATTCTGTTAATTAATTCCTCTGCTCTGCAGAAGATTTTTAATTTAATTAAGTCCCATTTATTTATTTTTGTTCTTGCTTTTTTGCTTGGGTTTCATAGTCATAAATTCTTTGCGTAGGCCTATGTCCAGAAGAGTTTTTCCTAAGTTTTTAAAAATAATTTTTATGGTTTCATGCTTCATATTTAAGTATTTTAGCTATCTTAAATTAATTTTATATGGTAAGAGATAGGGGTGCTGTCTTATTTTTCAGAATGTACCTTCCAATGTAACAGTGCCATTTATTGAACAGAGCTTCCTTTCTACAGTGTATGGTATTGTCTGCTTTGAGAAAGAGCTGGTGATGGTAGCTATATGGTTTTGTTTCTGGGTTCTCTATTCTCTTCCATTGGTCTATATCTCTAATTTTATACAATTAAAATACTGTTTTGGTTATTATAACCTTATACAAAAACTTGAAATCAAGTAATGAGAGCCCTCTAGATTTGTTCTATTGCTTAAGATTGCTTAGACTATTCAGGTTCATTGGTTAAAAATGAAGTTTAGGATTATTTTTTTCTAGATCTGTAAAATATGACATTGGTATATTAATGTGGATTGTGTTAAATCTCTGTACCACTTAGGGCAGTCTGGACATGTTGATGATAATGATTCTGCCAATCCATGAGTAATGGTTATTTTTCCATTTGTGTTCTCTGAGATTTATTTCATCAGTGTTTCATAGTTCTGCTTGTAGAGATCTTTGACTTCCTTGCTACAGTATCCTTGCTAGCAAAACATAAAGGTAAGCTGTTTCTATGCCTTATGGTTACAGGTGATGAAAACTAGATTATTTTTTGACAGAGAGTTTCCAAGTCCACCCTCTGTAGTTTGAGCAGCATTGTTTGTGAGACAACATTCTCTTGCAAAAGGACTGGCCTATCTCTATTGAGATATCTCTGCAGCTTAAACGTAAGTATTTTCACAATGTCATCCAATTTGTTGTAGTAGACATCCACTGTAATAAACTGACTGGGAAAGGTGCCAGCCATGTACACCTAAGGTGGTGGGTTTGAATCCCCAACCCAGGCCCGCCAAACAACAATGATGGCTGCAATCAAAAAATGGCCAGTCATTGTGGCGGGTGCCTGTGGTTCCAGCTACTTGGGAGGTGGAGGCAGGAGACTCACTTGAGCCCAGGAGTTGGAGGTTGCTATGAGCTGTGATGCCATGGCACTCTACCCAGGGGGATAGCTTGAGGATCCGTCTCCAAAAATAAATAAATAAATAAATAAATAAAATAAACTGACTGGGATTCATGAAACTATAGTGGATAATCCCATCAAACAGATGCCACTAGCTTTGTATGATAAATATTCCATTGTGGACCATGTTTCTTTCAGTACTTCATCTTTATTCAAACCTTGTGCCAAAATGCTTGCGATTGTCAGAAAGTGTTGGGCACTTTGCTTTCTAAGTTTCCACAAACTCAAAAAAAATCAATATATTGCCATGCATCTTCTTAGGTCATAGTAGAATAGAATGTGAAATCAACTCCAAGAGAAGTACCAAGTACACATAAAGTTATGACAATTAAACAACCTGCTGTGGAACAGTCCTTGAGTCAATGTTGAAATTAAGATGGAACAAATGAACAAGAAAACCTAGGGGGAAAAAAAAAAGATAAATCCCTAGAAACACAACCTCCCAAGCCTTAATCAAGAAGAAATAGAAATCCTGAACAGATCAATAATGAGCAGCAAAAATTAAGTGCTGATTAAAAAAAAAAAGATTCCCAATAACAACAACAACAAAAATAAAACCAGACAAAATGTATTCACAATCAAATTCTATCAGACCTACAGAGAAAAACTGGTGGTGCCTATCCTATAGAAGTTATTCTACAACATAACACCACCTATTGGGATAGGTGGGAATTCTTCCTAACTCATTTCACAAAGCCAATATCGCTCAGATCACAAGCCAGCAAAGGACACAACAACAGAGAATATTATAGACCAACATTCCTTATGAACATACATGCAAAAAGCATCAAGATAATATTAGTAAACTAAGTTGAAGACCATACAAAGAAAATCATTCATTATGATCAATTTAGTTTCACTGCAGGGATGCAAGCATGGTTCTATGCAAATCAAAAATCATGATTCAACACATAAACAAAACAAAGACAATGTCATCATCTCTATAGATATAGAAGCATTTGGTAAAATTCAGCGCATTTTTACTAAAATAAACATCAACAAACTAGGAATAGAAGGAAAATTCCACAAAACAATATTAGCCATGTATGACCAACTCATAGCCAACAGCATATTGAATGGGGAAAAGTTGAAAGTGATACCAGAATTTCGTCTTTAGTAGGTTCTTAGTCTCAGTGATTTAAAGAATGAATCCACAGGACCACAGATCAGTGGTAAGACAGGATTTATTTACAGAAAAGAACATAAAAACAGGGCAGTGCCTGTGGCTCAATGGAGTATGGTGCTGGCCCCATATACTGGAGGTGGTGATGCAGTGCAAGGTGGCACTACAACCTGCCACCTTAGCCCTCGAGGTGTTGATACTGCTTCGGATGGTGGAACCAGCTTGCTGGAAGGGCAGGAGCCTGAGGGGAGACACTGGCACCTTGCTCTCTCCTCCCAGGGTACTTCTGGCTGGTGAATTTCATGTAAGTTTCCAAAGCCTGAGAGTTCATTGGAAAGCTGGCTGAAACTGACAATGATTCACTCCCTAAAAGTCAACATTGAGTTCTGGCAAAACATCCCCCTGCCAATGTATAACTCCCTGAGCAGAGAGCCTGAGGACAGACCTCAAAGAGGGAACAGTTCCCCTCCTGGGTTCTCTCTGCCAGGAGGTTTGTTTTTTTGTAGTTGTTGTAATTTTTGTTTCTGTGAATAAACCCTGATTTACCACTGATACTGATCCTGTGGTTGGTCAACTGAGACCAAGAACCTGAAACTCTGGTATCAGATTTGTCAAGTCAACCAGGAGAGAAGATGAAGTTTCAGTATCAGTGGTGAATTCAAACCCAGCCCTAGCCAAAAAAAAAAAAAAAAGAACACAAAAACACCAAAGCTCCTGGGAGAGAGAACCCGGGTCTGGAAAAGCCCCCTGTCTCTCTCCAGGCTCTTTGTCTAGGGGTATATATTTGCATGGGGGTGCCTTCTGTAGTTACATTTAGCTAGAACTTAGTTGTTACTTTTAGTGGGCATGGGTCCTCTATAGTTACATTTAGCCTGAATTCAGTAGCAAATGAATGGCTACAATCCCTTTCATTCCCGGGCCTAGGAACCTTACATGTAATTGACCAAGCCTAGGAAATGGGGAAGGGGGTTTCCTATTCAGCCACAAGTGCCATGGCAGGGAGACCTAAGGTGCTGGTGTCTTCCCACTGTGGCCCTCTGACTATGTCTGGACCTGTAAGATCCCTTGGTTGTACAGTCATATTTCTTCAGAGTAGTTGTGTATTTCTGAGTCATTCCCAAGAACCAGGAGGCTTCCCCTGGCCTCATGAAAGTTTACTTCCAGTAAGAAATCTATTGAAGTCAGAAACTGAATTTATACTTGTGTATAAATTTACATGTCATTTTGTTTGTCTAAAGGCAACCTCAGTGGAAAGTTGATAACCTAAATACCTGAACATTGCTAAGATCTAACAGTCCTTGAAGAGAATAATTTGTATTGAACAACAAGCCTTAAAACACATGAATTAATAAAGTATATCTTTATCCCACTGCATCGTCTACCCAACATTGATGTGAAATAATGAAGAAGGATGATATTAGGATGTGGCAAAATAGAGCCTTCAAAAGAAATATTGTGAGGAACATTTAAATTAATATATTATACCTGACATTTCCTCTAATTTCATTAGGATTAACTTTAATTTTGATTCTAAACTGTCTGACAGAGTATGTGTATGTGTGAATTCTGCATATATTAATACCCATTACACTGACCTTTTTAATAGAAATGCAAGTTTTTATAGATTTGTCATTAACAGTGTATATAGTGGAGATAAAGAGACTAGAATTAAAATATGACCATAATATTTATTAATTAGGTGGCCTTGGATCTCCTTGTTTTTTTTTTTTTTGCACTTTTTGGCCAGGGCTGGGTTTGAACCCACCACCTCCAGTATATGGGGCCAATGCCCTACTCCTTTGAGCCACAGGTGCCACCCATCTTGGAATTCTTTTAACTTAATTTTATCATCTCTAAAATGGGAAGGATAATAATTGACTGGATTACTTTAAAATAAAATTATTGTATTACATTTTAAATAAACAATTTAATACACACATATTCAATACATTTACTAGAACATAAAAATCTGCATATAATATTTGCTTTTCATAAATCTCTAAATAAATTTACTATGTTAAAAATGATATGATTATAAAATTTAAAACTAAAAAGTAGGCTTATAAAACTCAAACATATAAATGTACTTTCTTAAGTATACTGAAACTTAAAGATAAAATACTTTATAAAAACCTGGCACCTTGATCAATAAATTAGTAAACTATTCTAATGGACAAATATTTTTCTTAAGAGTAGGACCATCTGTGAAATATACATTACCCTTATGAATTTAAATTAAAGGTTCTGGGGAAAATATTTCAACATATACTTAAATTTATCTATATAATGAGTCAGGGTGAAAGATAGGGCTATAAAACAAACCAATTTATGAGAAAGTAAAGTACACATTTTTGCATTAAGATATTTCTCATTGGTCTCAACAGACTAAAAACAATCTAAATGATAATTGCCTGTATGCAGAAAAGCCAAAGAAAAATGGGTAAGTGGAAGGAGAAATCAATATTCTTTGGAAAAAATATTATTTGGATATTTAGAATGTTCCATTTGAATATAGAGTATTTCCTCTATACTGCTTAGAATTTTTCTCTTATTTCCTTTGATATGCTTAGTTATTTCTTTATACCTCGTTTTCAAAGTTTTGTAGAATATTCCACACTGTCTTAAGGGACTTTCAGAGGTTCATGTAGAACATTAACACAAATCACCCATTGGTTATACTAGTGTGTAGACCTGTATTATTAGGACTATTTTCTCACTGTATTCCCAACCATAATGTATGATCCTAAAGTTTGCACCCTAGGAACTGTGCCATATAAGAAAACTTCTTAAAGTTTGAAAAACATTTGCTTCCTACAAGTCTGACAAATTATATTTTATTATATTACATTTCATATATTTGGGTTTCAAAATATTATATCAGAAGAGGGAGTTAAGGAATCTTTGAAATACTATGACTCAATGTTTCGCTTTTGGAAATTTTTCTCTTTAGTACTTGTACTTATATCTAGTATATAAATACACATCCATAGAGTGCTACTGAGAAACATAGAAGAATTTCAACTGTTTGAACAGTTATAAATTTTTAAAATTTTAATTGAAATTACAGAATTTTCAACTTTAAATGATTCATACTTACTTTCAATTTCGTCTGGGGAATAGTTGAAAAGAGCATCACTCCACTCTTACCAAATGAAAAAAGTCTAAGAAAAATACAGTTGCATTGCTTTGACTCATCAGAAAGCTGAAACTTCAGACTAAACAATTAACTTAAAATCCAAGACACCAACTCCTATAGAGAAGTATGGGAAGTAATCACTATGTAACCAAGGGCAGAACACATAGGATACCTAGTAAGAATTCAGCTAGAAGAGGTGATGAATTGGCCAAAATCAAACACAGACAGACTGGCACAAGAGTAAGATGCTCCTTTATAAAAGGTATTCATGTAACCATAAAAGGTGTTCATTTGCATCCCTTTCATATTTTGAAATTAAAAGAAGGAAACTTAGCTGGTCATGATCACACATGCCTGTGTTCATAGCTATTTGCCAAGCTTAGGGAGGAGGATTGCTTGAGCCCAGACATTTGAGGTTGCAGTGAGCTCTGATGATGCCGCTGCACTTTAATCTGGGCAATAGAATGAGAGCCCATCTCCAATAATAATAATAATAGTTTAAGATGCTCCTGGTGACCACAGATGAAGATTATGCATTCTTGCTGGGCTTTTTCCCTTTAAACTCCAACAGAAACTCACAAAGAAGGAAGACAGATCTTCTGAAAACCCTGCCTTCAGAAAAAAGCATGGTTAGGGATATGAGAGGGTCAAAAAATGGCACAAAAATCCTTCTCTATTACCTTGACTATGAGTAATAACCTTTAATCGGTCAGTAGAAGGGTAACAGAAATGATTGCTCTTATAGTACTGGCAAAGAACATTGGAAAAGAAGGGACCTTTTATCCCTAGGAAGTAAGAGAAATCTCTTTTGGGACCAGAATTACAGCTTGTGAACGAAGAGTATTATTTTGGAGCACAGTCCCAGACACCCAGGGACTTAGATGAAATGACAGTCAAAGAAAACTGCAGAGAACATGCCTCTCTTGTTCTCTTACCCCAGTCTATCAAGTACTGAGTCAAGTGGACAGTGGACTTCTTTTGAGAGATTTGGAAGAAACAGACCACCTCTGAGTCATAGCATGAACAACAACTTTTAAAGATGATGATGTCAAGCAGTCATTTAATAACACTTCCTCATAAATCAAGTTTCACCTAAATATAAAGTATATATCTAGAGCAATAGGAGCTTTACATTATGGTTAACCATTGCACAACACATTTTTAAGCCACTCCAGATGCTGACTAGATTAACACAAAAATCAAACTTAAGGACAAGGAGAAAAAAACCATGCCCACATCCCAGCAGGAAAACAATTTATATCAAGCCCTACTGCTCTATAATGGGTTTCAGTAAAAAGATACATGGCATAAATAAAATAGAAAACAATACTCTAGACTGACAAAGCACTCAACAGCCCACACTCCGATGTAACAGAGAGGTTGGAACTATCTGGCAGGAAATTAGAGTTCTTGTATGTTCATATGCTGAAGGTGAACAGCAACATGGGAGGAGATGGGTCACTTCAATATGGAGATGGAAAATATGATAAAGAACAAAATGGATAGTCTAAAATTGGAAAACACTGTAAAAGATAAACACTAGCTACAATGAATTCCTTAGTAGATTCAACAGCAGAGGAAAGAAACTGACCTTCAAGGGACATCTACAACAATGACCCAGACTGAAGGCAAAGGAAAGAGTGAGAAACAAAACTAGGGCATCCAAGAGATCTGAGGCAATATCCAAGGTATAAGATAGGTATTTTAAGGATACCAGAAGCAAAGAAAGGGGATGAGACAAAAGAAAATACTTGAAGAACTGATGACCACAATTTTCCAAAATTAATGATAGACACTAAACCTAAAATTCAAGAAGCTCAAAGAACGTCAAGCAAGAAAAATAACAACAAAAACATAGGCATAGCATATTGAAACAGGTGAAAACAAAACAAAAAGAAAAATTCTAAAAGAAGTAAGAGAAACTGAGATATTACATGCAAAGAAAAGAGGTAAAAATTATGGTACATGTTCTTGCAAAAAAACATGCCAGAAAAAAATACAATAGAGGTTATAACATCTTTGAAGTACTCTGAGAAAAACAAATAAAGAATAATAACAAACAAAATTAAAAACAAACAAACAAACAAACAAAAAAAAAAACCCTGTTAACCTAGAATTCTATACCAGGTTTCCCAGCTAAACAAAAACTGAAAAAAAATTCTCTGCCAGTGAAGTACCAAGAATTAAGGAAAGTTCTTCAGACTAAAAGACTATAACATCAGATAGAAATAAGAATTTATGGCAAGGGATGAAGAATACTGGGGATAAGGTAAATAATAAATGGAGATAAAAATAAAATTAGTTCTTTTTTCTTTTTTTATCCTCATTTTTAATTGTCTAAATCAAAACTCTTACACTATACTAAATGCTTATATTACATACAAAACTATGATATGTGACAACAGTATCATCAAAAAAGGGAAGAAGACATGAGAAGGCCTCACTCATCACCCCGTCGGATTCCTGCCTAGAAATGCTGCTGAGGAGGCCACTCAGGAAGTTAGCAGAACATCTGTATCTCCCATGATTACCTCCCCAGAATAACTGTGGATCTGGACAGTCTGATCCAACCCCCTCTGCCATATATGTTATCATCAGACACAAGGAGACTGTATAGAGGAAATCTTTGGTTGGCACTGCTATATTTCACTTGACCATCAAAATGTTACCAGAATTTCTTCTTCAGTAGACCCTTAGTTTTGGGGATTGGAAGAATGGATCACAGATCAGCGGTAAGACAGGATTTATTTTACAGAAAAGAATACAGAAAAGGGACCAGAACTTCTCGCAGAGAGAAAAACCCAAGTGGGGAAAAAAATCTCCCCTCCTGGATCCTTTTTCGGGGGTACATATATATAACCTAATAAATGAATGGATACAATCCCTTCCCTTTCTAGGCCTAGAAAACTTACATGAAGTTGACCAGGCCGGGGAAATGTGGAGTTTCCTACTCAGCTGCAAGTGCAAGGGGAGAGAACCAGAGGCGGACAAAGACCCTATGGCACTGCCTGAGCTGGCAACCTGGAGGTGTCTCCCCAGCAGTTTTCAGGCCCCTCCAGCCACTGGAGCCTCCTCCAACTCCCTGCTCATCTGCCGGCTTCCTCTGCACCAACACCCCCAGGGCCGAGAAGGCAGGTCCTCCCTTCAGCTCCAGTGGGGCTCGCTGGGGCCTCACTCGCCCTATATCAAAAACACACTTCAAATTCAATGTCTAAGACTAGCTGTCCTCTAGACCCAGAAACTTGGTTTATATTTTACTCCAACCTTAATCTTTTTCTTTTTCCTTTATAGGAGTCCTCCTTAAATGCAGCAAATATTTATTCTACTGCCATTTTTCCAATGGGGTATAATTTGTCCTTCAAATCCACTGAAAATCTGACAAAGTAAACTACAAGGACTAGGGTCTTTAAATTGTTCTTCGAAAATTTGATTTCCCATTGAACAGAAAAGAGAATTATCTGACACTGTTTTAACTTCCCCTCACTTTGATAAAACTTTAGACAATCTTCTTTATGATCTGGACCCATGAAATCACTTTTGTTAGAGTATTTTTGTTGGGAAAACTTCCATTATCTATCCTAAATATTTTCTCTATAAATCTTTTTAAAAGGCTTCTTGCCAATTTACAACCCAGGGATATCTCTCTCAAAGACTTAAGCACAGCCTTTTGGAAATGTAATCATCAAGGGAGACAGCACCCGTCCCCTCTGTTTTTGTGGAAGGAAAACTCCCTATTTAGTTTACCATGGGAATTTAACATTGTCTTTGTACTTCAGACATTATTCCTGTAATTCAATTATTTTTAGGCTACTTACCTTAAATAGAATACAAGATGTTTGTGGCAATATTCAGATGTATTATATAGTCAATGTCCAATGCTTGACAAATTAATGAAACTTAATAAGTGCTTGTTTCTCTTAACTTCTATTTTTAATTATTAAAGGTATGCAATAGTTGTATATGGTAGTTGTATATAGTAGTGATGTTTTGATACAAGCATACAATATGCAATGATTAAATCAAGGTCATTGGGGTACCCACCACTTCAGGTATTTATCAAAGTTGATGTTAAGAACATTCCATTTCAACCCTTTTATTTTAAAATATACAATAAATTATTTTATTTTATTTTATTTTTTGCATTTTTAAATTAAATCATAGCTGTGTTCATTAATGCAATTATGGGGTTACAGTGTGCTGGTTTTATATACAATTTGAAATACTTTCATCAAACTGGTTAACATATCCTTCACTGCATTTTCTTAGTTATTGTGTTAAGACGTTTATATTCTATACTTAGTAGATTTAACATGTACCTTTGTAAAATGCACCATGGGTGTGATCCCACCAATTACTCTCCCTCCACTCATCTTCCTCCTCCTCTTTCCCCTTCATTTTGGGCTATAGTTGGGTTATAGCATTCGTATGGAAGTGTGGGTGTTTATAAATTGGTTTTCTAGTAGCTCTAAGTACATTGGATATTTTTTCTTCCATTTTTGAGATACTTTGCTAAGAAGAATATGTTCCAGTTACATCCATGTAAACACTTCTACACTGCTGGTGGGAATGCAAACTAATATGTTCCTTTTGGGAAAGGTGTTTGGAGATCACTTAGGGATCTAAAAGTAGACCTGTCATTAGGTCCTTCAATTCCTATATTAGGAATATATTCAGAAGACCAAAAATCACTTTATAGAAAATATATTTGCACCAGAATGTTTATTATAGCCCAAGTCATAATTTCTAAATCATGGAAGAAGCCCAGGTGCCTATCAACCTAAGAATGGATTAGTAAATTGTAGTGTATATACACCATGGAATATTATACAGCCTTAAAAAAGATGGAGACCTTACCTCTTTTATGATTACCATACATTATTATTACCTGTAATCACCAGATGGTGGTACTGAATACTAAATCATAGTCATTCTAACTGTGTCTTTGTACTCATTAGTCTTACGTACTTTACCAGGTCCTCTGAACTATACCTTCTAGTTTCTGGTAACCAACAGTTTTTTCTCTATCTCTCTGAGCTCAAATTTATTTTTAGCTAGCACATGAGTGTGAACATGTGATATTTGTCTTTCTGTGCCTGGCTTATTGCAGCTAACATAATGCTTTCCGGTTTTATGTATGTTGTTGCAAATGGCAGGATTTCATTCTCTTTTTATGATGAAATAATATTTCATCATACATACATACCATATTTTCTTTATTCATTTACCGACTATGGGCACTTAGGATGATTTCATATCTTGGCTATTAATTCAATAAACATGAGAGTGCAGGTATCTATTTGATATACTGCAGTCCTTTATTTGAGATATGTACCAAGCAATGGGATTACTAGATCACATGGTAGTTCTATTTTGAATTTTTTCAGTAACTTCCATACAGTTATCCATAATGACTATATTAATTTACATTCCTGCCAATAGTGTATGAGGAGTCTTTTTTTCTCAAAATCCTCACCAGCCTTAATGATTGCCTATCTTTTTAATTCAAGCCATTTTAACTAAGGTGAGATTATATCTCATGGAGGTTTTGCTTTCCATTTCTCTGATGATTAGTGATGCTGAGAAGTTTTGGTATACCTGTTGGCCATTGGTATGTCTTCTTTTGAGACGTGTCAATTCAGATCTTTTGCACATTTTGAAAATGAGAGATCTGATTTTTTCCTATTGAGCTGTTTGAAGGCCTGAATACATACTCATTATTAATCCTTTGCCAGATGGGTAGTTTGCACATATTTTCTGCCAATCTGTAAGTTGTTTATTCACTTTTTAGATTTTCCCTTTGCTTTATCCTAATGTCAGCCCATTTATCCCTTTTTGCTTTAGTGGCCTCTGTTTTGATATTTATTCAATTATTCATTGCCCACACTCATGTTCTAGAGTATTTCCCCAAAGTTTCCTTCTAATAATTTTACAGTTACAGATTTTAGATTCAAGATGTCAAATGATTGTTATTTGATTTTTGTGTATGACTAGAGATAGTATAATTTAGTTCTTCTGCATATGAATATCTAGTTTTTTCAGAATCATTTAAGGAAGACATTCTCTTTTCCCCAATGTATGTTCTTGGCACCTTGTTGAAAATGAGTTGACTAGGGTGGCACCTGTGGCTCAAAAGGGTAGGATGCCGGTCCCATATGCTGGAGGTGGTAGGTTCAAGCTCAGCCCAGGCCAAAAACTGCAACAACAACAACAAAAAAAAATGAGTTGACTGTATGTGGGTAGATTGGTATCTGAATTCTCCATTATGTTCTATTGCTCTGTGTTCCTGCTTTCATGCCAGTACCCTGCTATTCTGAAGTCACATTATAATTCCTTGAGTTTTGTTCTTTTTTTCTCAGAAGGACTTAGGCTATTCTGGATAATATTTTTTCTATTTCTGTGAAAAATGCCATTGATATTTTGATAAGAACTACATTGAATCTGTAGATATCGTAAGGTCATGTGGACATTTTAGTAATATTGATTCTTCTAATTCATAAGCATAGAAGAAATTTCCATTTAATTTTTACGTACTTTTCAACTCCTTTCATCCTTGTTTTATTGTTTTCATTAAAGAGATATTCTACTCCTTTGGTTTAGTTTATTCCTGGAGACTTAATTTTATTTGTAGATATTGTAAGTGGGATTAGGTTCTTGGTTTCTTTTCCAGATTGTATTGACATCTAGAAACACTACTGCTTTTGAATATTGGTATTGTGTCTTAAAACTTTATTGAAATTTGTTTGTCAGTTTGGATACTTTTTATGGGAAGGCCTTAGGATATTTTAAAATTTAAAATCTTATCTAGAAACAAAAATAATTTGACTCTTTCTCAATAATTTGACTCTTTCTCTGCCTTTTTTTTTTTCTCTCTCTCTCTTTTTTCTAATTGTTCTAAGTAGGACTTACAGGACTATGTTGAATAACAGTGGCGAAATTAAGCATTCTTATCATGTTCCAGTTTTAATTTTCTTTTATATTTTAATTTCAGAATATTACAGGGGTACAAATGTTTTGATTACATAAATTGCTTTTGTACTATTTGAATCAAAGTTATAAATGAGCCCATCACCCAAATAGTGTGCATTGTACCTGTTAAGGTTAAATATACCCATCCCATTCTCTCTGCCATCCCACCTATTTGAAAAAGATAAGTCTTATTTTCATATGTATGCATGTGTTAATCAATTAGTTCCCATTCTTGTGATCCTTCACTTAAAAGAATGGATCCTTTTCCATCCAGGTTGTTACAAAGATAATAGCAATACATGGATGGCATCCCCGCTGGGCAGCACCAAGCCACCGGCAGGGACCTGCTTCTCCCTCTGCATTGCCCCTCCAGGGGTCTTTGTGCACAGGATGCAGGGAAGTCAGGCCTGGAGAACCAAGTGGGGCAGGGAGGGGTGTGTGGCCAAAGCCCATGGGTCCCTAAGAAGTTGAGGGAGAAATCATGGCACAACCCATGCTGCTGCCCAACCCAACCCCAGAACCACCTTTGACCTAGAGAGCCCTCTCTGGAAGCTACCTCCCTAAGAACATTTAACAGACCTAAGTGTTATACAGAGTTCCCCCATTCAAGGATGAATAGGGACCCCTACATTTCCTAGGCCTGGACAATTTCATATAAGTTTCCTAGTTCTGGGCTAGTTCACAGAGGGAATGTCTCATATTCCTTACCCTAAGCATAAGGGACTGTATCCATTCATGAATGTGCTCATTCATCTTGCACCAATGGAATGGACAATATCCATTCGTTTGTTACCATGTCCTGGCCAAATCAAACTACAAAGGACTCATGCAACTTCCCATTTTGTACATATGCTACTACTAGGTATAGGTTTGCTTCATATAGCTTTCATTGTATTGAAATGCACACTCCTAGGCAACAGACCAAGGTGAGGATTTTTCCAACCTAGGTCTTTCCCTCTGCCAGGATCTCTGGTGCTTTTTCTGTACTCCTTTCTGTCTCATAACTCCTACCTTATCACTGATCTGTGGTCTGTGGGTTCATCCTTTGAATCCCCCAAACCAAGGGCAGACTGAAGAAAAACTTCCAGTACCATTAGTTAACCCTTTTATTTTTAATCCCTGAGTAGTGCACCATGGCATACATATACCACCCTTTGTGAATCCTCTCATGTATTAATGGGCACTAGGGTTGTTTCCACATCTTTGCAATTGTAAATTGTTCTGCAATTAACATTTGAGTGTTTGTGTCTTTTTTTATAAAGTGTCTTCCCCCCCCCTTTTGGTAAATACCCAGCAGCTGGATTGAGTTTGTAGGACTGTGTTTGTCAACTCTTTGAAAAATCTCCATACTACTTTTCACAGCAGTTGTAACAGTTTTCAGCCCCACCAACAGTACATGAGTGTTCCTCTCTCTCCAACTCCATGCTTGCATTTCTTTTTGGGTGAGTTTTGATAAAAGCCATTCTCACTAGGTGACATCTAATGTGATTTTGACTTAAATTCTTTAAAGGAAAAACTTTAAATTTTTCCCATTTGGTGGGTCTATCCTGGAAAATGTTCCAAGGACACTGAAAAGAATATGTTTGCTGTTGTTGGCAGAGTGGTCTGTATATGTCCGTAAGATATAGTTGCTTTATTGCATTCTTTAAGTCCTTTATTTTCTCACTTATCTTATCTGTTCATTATTAAAAGTGAGATATTAAACTCTCAATAATTATTGTAGAAATGTATTTCTCTTTTCAATTATATAATTTTTTGCTTTGTAAAAAAAAGTAAATAATTGCATAAAACGGGGAAAAAAAATTGAGGTATGCAATTATTTACTTTTTTTCTTCCTTTTTTTAACACCAAAAAATGTTGAAATTGAATAGTCATTGTTTAATTCACGTTTTTTGTTAGAAATAAAGACTATCCTCCTATGCATTGAATACTTTCTTCATTGATTATTATCTCTATTCAATTAAAATCTTTTAAATAAAGAAATATGTACTATATCAACAAAAATTACACATGATAATTTAGAAAACCATGGTTTTATGTAAAAATATTTTGATTCTTTAATTATAAACATAATTATTTAAGTCAAAATGCATCTTATTATAATCTATTAAAAGAAATGGACTAATATGAAAAAGTATTATTACATTAAACCTAGTATGTGATTGATCAGATACTCTTGTCAAGAATCAAATATATATATATATATATATATATATATATATATATAAAGTCAGAAAGGGAGAGAGGTTACTATAAAAGAAAACTTTAAATTAGAAAATGTACAAAATATGCCATTCCCTGAAGCACATTGAGAAATTCTAGTAAGTTGTTACATAATTATAGTATTAAAAATTACAATTTCATAAAACTAAAATAGTTTCAATAGGTATTTAAAAAGAATATTCTTGTTATCTCAACTGGTATATGGAACAAAAAAAGTCATCTTAATCTTCTTTTACAACTATTTTAACCAAGATTATCCTAGGTGCTATAATCTTTATTGTTTATTTAACAAAATAATACAATATATTCATTGACTAAAACCTGAAAAATATAAAATAATTCTCCAAAACACTATACTAAAGTTGTTACAAATTTGCACCTACCACTATAATATTAATATATGCATTTATTACTTTTATGCATATGCTACAAAAACAAAATTATAGTATGCATTTCTAATTTTTTCAGATATACTGTAAACAGATTTGCAACATATTTATGTTAATTTTTCCATACATAAGTCATAACTTTAATGATAATTTATTTCTACTTTATATATTTATGTGATAGTCACAAGAGTTTTTCTACTAAGAAATACATGTAGTCAAGAAGAGAATTGAGACTACCACAATAGCTGTTAACAAGAAAACATTACACATGTATGTATAGACATACTAGATGAGAGACTGAAATAGCTGATAGAATCTGTAAGATGCAAAAATAATTTTTCAATTCTTCTTAAAGTATGTATAAATGCTTTGCATTCTATGAATATCAAAAAATTTATATCTACTTTAATAAGGAACTATGTTTTTCTCAAATTGGCCAGACCTGTAGTAAGCTGGCAATTGGCCTTATCAACAATTTGAATCAGGACCTTCGTTACATATTGAGGTAAAGCTTCAATTTTACTAATGCACTTGCTAAAAGTTCCTATAAATTTAGTGCTTCCTATAAACTCTCATATTTGTAGAGAGAGTTAGCTTTGCAATGCGCACTATAAAACACTGCCTTCTTGCTTATGTATTAACTTAGAAATATATTTTCTTTCTGTTTAAAATTTGCCACAATTCATCTCTATACTTCTCATTATGAGATCTTTGTGTCTGCTCTCAGTCACTATCTCTTCTTACATCTTTAATAGAGAGGGTAATCTATGCTTCTTATTGTAGAAGAGTTGCAGTTAGCAGAATTATAAATGTCATGCTACTTCCTGGTAGCACCATTAAATACCAAACATTTCCACCGACATTTAGGGGATGATTAATTCACATTTTGTAGTTAAGTGTGGGTTCATATTTCCAAAATGTTAAACTCTCACTTATTCCCTGGATATTTTTCAATTCTTTCAATATTTTCGTCAATTATTTTTTTCTTTTTATGTAAATTTAGAATAATATTGAGGGCATACTACCATGTTCAGGTGAATTTATTGCAGATGTTAAGTAGGCAAGCAACTTTTCAGTGGAAAATAAACAAAGGTGGGGAATGTGGTCTAATTATCTCACTTTTTTTTCTTTGGACTCTACCTTGACAGAGACATCAATATGGCCATCCTTAAATTTAGTGCCTTATTTCATGACAAACATCTATGTAAGGACATTGACACTAAAGCTTGTTTTTAGAAAAGAAAAAATATGTAAACAAATTCTTATAAAAAGTTCAACTTTCTTTTCTAGCTTGCAGGATTTAAAACCTGAACAGAAGAATTGAGTAGTATGTGTAGCCACCAAAGGTCTCATTTGCTCAAAGCTTCTTCCATCTTAGTTTTCTTCCCATAATTTCATCAATTTCTATAGAAATATCATTTTTTAACTGTTTCAGAATATTATGGGGGATTTAAGTTCTTGGGTTACATGAATTGCTTTTGTACAGTTTGGTTCAAAGCTATAAATGTGCCCATCACTGGAATCACATGAATTGTACCTTTCTCCACCCTCCCACTCCCAGCTGCTTTCCATTGATTTTTACTACCATGTGTGCACATGGATGTTTATCGATTAGTTCCAATTTAATGGTGAATACATGTGATGTTTGTTGTTCTACTCTTGTGATACTTCATTTAGAAAAATTGTCTTATTTCCATCCAAGTGTTTACAAAAATTATTAACTCACCACTTTTTGACTGAGTAGGATTCCATTATGGACACATTTTATTAATTCACCCATGTATTGCTGAGCTCTTAGGTTGATTCCACATCTTTGGTATTGTGAATTGTGCTGCAATAAATATTCAAGTGCAGGTGTCTTTTTGATGAAATTACTTTTTCTTCCCTTTAGGTAAATGCCAATAGTGGGACTGCTGTATCAACTGGTAAGTCTACTTTTAGCTCTTTGAGGTATTGCCATATAATTCTCAGTAGAAGCTATACTATTTGGAGTCCCACCAACAGTGTATAAATGTTCCTCTTTCTTTGCATTCATAACAGTATCTGCTGTTTTGCTAAAAATCATTTTCACTAGGGTTTGGTGGTATCTCATTCTGGTTTTGATTTGCATTTCTCTGAGGATGAGAGATGATGGACAATTTTTCATGTTTATTGGCCATTAGTCTATCATCCTTTGAAAAGCTTCTGTTCATGTCTTTGGCCCATTTTCATTGGGTTTGACTTTTTATGATTGATTTGGTTGAATTCTTTGCAGATTCTAGTTATCCCCCCCTCTTTCGATGTATAGCATGCAAATATTTTTTCTCATTCTGTAGGCTATTTGTGCTATTGTTTTCTTGGTTCTTCAAAAGGTTTTTAATTTAATCAAGTCTTATTTGTTAATTTTTGTTGTTGCTGTGATTACCTTTTTTTTTTAATAAATTCTTTACCTAGGCCAGTAGTATTAATGAGAGTGTTACCAACATTTTCTTCTAGAATTCCTATAGTTTCATGCCTTAGGTGTAAATCTTTTATCTATTACGAGTTAATTTGTATGAGGTGCCAATCTTGTTTCAGTCTTTTACATGTGGCTATCCAATTTTCCCAGCACCATTTATTGAATAAAGATCTTTTTCTGCAGTATATGTTGCTGTCTGCCTTGTCAAAGATCAGATGGCGATATGAATAAGGGTTTATATCTGGGATATCTGTTCTGATTTACTGGTCTATATCTCTGTTATTGTGCCAATACCATGGTGGGTGTTAGGGTTACTATTGCCTTCTAATGCAGCTTGCAGTCTGATAAAGTGGTGCCTCTTAATTTGTCCTTTTTGCATAAGATTGCTTTGGCTATTCAGGCTCTTTTCTGGTTCCATTCAAAGTGTAGAAATTTTTTTCGAAATCTAAGTATCTTAATGGAGATTGCATTGAATCTGTAGATCACTTTGGATAGCACAGATATTTTAACAGTGTTGATCTTGCCAATCCTTTGCATGGCACATTTTCCATTTCTACATTTTTCTTCCTTGGCGAGGAGAACATTCTTTTTAATAACAAAAAATCTGATGGAATATGCAAATAATTTTTAACATTATGGATACTTATTTTTATTTATCTACTTATTTTATTAATTAGCTTTGGTCATGAAGTAATTATAATTTAATCGATAATTTTATAAGTATGGAGGAAATATTTACTTTTAATTTTCTGTTTTATAGTTTAAGTTTTTCATGGAAGGCAGGTATGTCCTATCTAGACTTTGTTATTATGAAGTCTAATGTTTGTTGTGTATAAAAAGTATGATGCTACTCATTAAGGATTTATTATCTCTATCAAGTAATTTCCTAACCAGATATTATTAAAATTACTTTTTCCTATCAGTTATATTCATATGAATTCAAAATAAGAATTTCTGGGCTGCTTTTACCAAACTAAATCTTGTGAGGGCAAGTAAATGTTCTAAATGTCATGGTAACAATATATATGCTTTTATTATGTTTTAAAATATTCTTTTGGTTTTCTTTTAAAACCAGTTTATTTCCACTAAAGAAGTTGATGTGCTTAGAGTTAGCCAATGCCATAAATTGAACTGGCCCTTCTTGGTTCATAAAATATTTACCATGTCCTAAAATGCCTGCTGTTTTCAAAAACTATGATTTATCATTCTGCCACCAGTGAAAGAATTATGTTTCCTCCCTAAAGCAGAAAATAAAATCAAACTGATTCTTTTAATTTATGAATTTTAAAATATATGAAATCACATTTCATTTCACGGATTCCACTTTATCATATAATATCCTTTGTATTAATAAAACTTATATATGCTAGATCCCTTATTTCTAAAAAGTAAATGAAACCTTAATGAAAATATTAAGCTTTGGTTAAAAGAAAAAAAAAAGAGAGAAAAGAAAAAACATTCTAACTGACTTTATGCCACAGTGGGGAATAAACTTTTTCTTTCACTCCACCAGCATTTTATATTTATTTTTACTTTAACCCGCTTATTCATAATAGGCTTAAAGGAAGAATGGCTTCTCAGATATCAAAAGGCAGTAGAGCAGGTAACATAGAATTTCATAAAGTTTTTGTTGGGTGGCAGAGCAGCAATAGTTCCATAAGCAGAAGCACTGCTGTGTGAATTTGGTCTTTATCATTAATTTCAGAGCACAGTTCTAGTTGGTGCATGGCCGGTGTTATAATCAGAAGACAACAAAGAAGCCGCATAATGATCAAGCATTCACTTTAGGAGAGTGAAGAATTGGTGGTGACTATAATATCTTAATGTTTAACAGAGAACCAAATAATCATGCATATTCCCCTTAGTAATATATTTGAAATTCTCACTCAAATGAATGAATTAGCTAATGTGTGGGAACACAATTTTGACCAATCATTATAAAAAAGATGTGAGAGATTTTTTTCAGAGATAGTTTCAAAATGAAGGAGAGTCTTTTATACAAGATAAATTATAAATCATTTTAATTTTATGAATAAAATATAAACAAACATATGTATATAATTTTAAATGTATTCATGGATAGTAAATTTATTATACATTGCCACACTTTTAGATTTAAAATAGTTATCACATATTATTAATGCTTAAACTTTAAAAACATTTAATAGTATGTTACACTACATATTTACCTGTCTATAATTGTTAAAATTACAGTTTCATAAAATGCTTTTAACTCAATGTGATTGCCAGCATGCTGAATATCTGAAAAGACTTATTGTAGCAATAAATGAAAACATATTAAATATGGTTTATATACTTGAAGTAATTATATCATTTAAAAATACATGTTAGAGTAAGATGATAATTATTATTGAATGTCTTCCTCTCCCCTCTTGGCTCTAAATATTTGTTTATTATTAATATTGTAGATTATTTATTTATTCATTTATGTTGAGACACAGTCTCACTATGTTGCCTTTAGTAATGTGCTGTGGCATCACAGCTCACAGCAACCTCTAACTGTTGGGCTTAAGTGATTCTCTTGCCTCTGCCTCCCACGTAGCTGGGACTACAGGTGCCCAGCACAAGGCCCAGCTTTTTTGTTGTTGTTGTTGCAGTTGTCATTACTGTTGAGCTGACCCAAGCTGGGTTGGAACCTGCCAGCCTAGGTGTATGTGGCTGGCGCCCTACCGACTGAGCTACGGGTGCCACCTGATAATTTATATTTCACCCTCACTTTTCCTAATTCTGTATTATCATTTAATTTTTAAAAACATACTTAAACACTTAAAAGGGACATCATTTTTAAAAATCAAATACCATGAAACAGCTTAATTATAAAAATTAATATTTCCCTGCACCATTCATTTTTTTCTTTTCTCTTATGTACTCCTTCAGAGATCTAATTTTAATTACTTACGTTTTTAGGTATTTCATGATTTTCTTTTGTGAAAGAGATGGGTAACTTCTTTCCATTATGTATCTTTCCCTTGTAGTTCCATCTAGTCATGAACCCTAAGCAAGGCTAAAATTTACAGGAAAAAATGATCCCAAACAGGTTGGAGCATCAGCTTGTGATGGATAGAGCAGTTTGAGTAATTTTAATGTAGTCTATGACCAAAAAATATAAATTGCCTGTTTTCAGAGATTTAGTACCACTTTAATCCCACTGATTAAATCTCACACAAGGCTATGTGAAGAACTTAGAACTGTGGCTTTTCATACTATTTTCCATAGCCTCTTGTTGTGGCTCCCGGTATTACAAGGAGGGTTTTGCTTTCAGAAAAGAACTTGAATTGTTTATGCAGCAAGGATTGTTGGAAAATATCTAGAGAAAATGCTTGTGATGGTCATAACCAGAGTTATTGAGTATGGAAGTAGATGAGAGTCTCTATCTGAAGGGGTGGGTGTAGTGTGTTTATAGCAAGAAGAATACATTTGAATACTGAGTAACAGGAAGGTGGCTTGTTGAGGACATCACTCATTATTCCCAACGTCCATTTTTATTTTAAAATATATTCTCTTGACCTCATTGTTTGGTAGATACAAATGTAATTATCATATATTTTTATCCTCCTCCAACCTTTTCCACTGTTATAATCAGCATTTTCTTTTCTTTCAAGAGTTTACTCTAAATTTCGAACAATACATTTCTATTTCATCTTCCATCAACCACAGTAATATTTTTACTCTCATTTTATAAATTAAAGAGATTAGTCATCCCACCTTCCATCCACTTCTCACAAATTATATATTTATAAAATATTTCATTTATCACATACTCTATTATATAGTAAAAATGTTTATTATCTTTATAATCCAAGTTAAACCTTTTATGACTTCCTTCTATTGATTCTAAGAGCTGAAACTAATTGACAACCTTTAGAATTATGTTTTACCATTGGGTATAATGTTCGCTGTGTACTTGCCCTCTATGACCTTTATTTTCTTGAGATTGAGTTCTCATATATTTAGTGCATTGAAAGTTTTTATCAGGAAAACTTGTTGGATTTAGTAAGATGGTTTTTCTGCATCCACTGATATTATCATATGTAATTTGTCATTCTGTTAATGTGGTATGTTGAGTTTATCAAGCATGTAACTATCCTTGGATCTTAAAGATATAACTCACTTGATTGTGGTGAATGATTATTATTATGTGTAGCTGAATTCAAGTTGCTACTATTTTGGTGAGAATTTTTGCATATATATCATCATGAATATTGGCTTCTAATTTTCTTTTCTTGCAGTGTCCTTATCTATTTTTGTTACCAGGATAATGCTGACCTCGTGAAATTACTTAGAACATATTTTTTATGTATATTTTTGGAAAACTTTGAGAAAGATTGACATTAGTTTTTCTTTAATTTTGGATAGCATTGAGCCATGCAGGCAAGAGCTACTTTTCTTTGATATGAGACTTTTAATTACAGTTTTAATCTCTTTACTCATTATTAGCGTGTTCAGATTATTTATTACAATGTGATTCAGTCTCAGTAAGATGTATGTTTCTAAAATTTATCTATTTTTTTTTAGGTTTTCCAATTTGTTCTTATGTAATTGTTTCTAGTAGTCTTTTATGAGACTTCGTATTTTGGGGGCATCAATTAATCAATTAAATTGTCTCTTCTTTCATTTCTGATTATATTTATTTAAGTCTTCTCTCTTTAGTATAGCTTAAGGTTTGTTATGTTAATCTTTAGTTTTGATTATTTTATATCATTAGTCTCTCTTATTATTTCTGCTTTTTTTGTTTTTATGTAATTGAAAGTGAAAAGTTGAAATATTTTCTCTAAGATCAGGAGTAAGACAAGAATGCTCACTTTTCCACATCTATTCAATATAATACTGGAAGTTTTAGCCTCAGCAATTGGGCAAGAAAAAGGAATGAAAGGCAACAAAATCAGAAAAGAGATATAATAATTTGTCTTCATGTACAGACATTAGCTTGGATATAGCAAATTCTAAAAACTCCACCAAAAAATAGAATAAGTTAACAAATTAAATAAGTTGCAAGATAAAAACTAAACTATGAAAACCAGCATTATTTCTATATACTGCTAAGAAACTATCTCAAAAAAATAAAGATCAATCCTACTTATAAAATAATCAAAAAATATTTAGAAGTAAAATTAACCAAAAAGATGAAATATCTGTATATTGAAAAGTATAAAAAACATTTTTGAAGGAAGTTGAGGAAGATACATTTAATGGATGATACTTAATTGTCATGGATCAGAAAAATTAATATTGTTAAAATATTCAAAATTCTTGTGAATTTTTGCACAGAAATTAAAAAAAAACTTAATATTCACAGAAAATCACAAAAGACCTTGACTAGCAAAATGTCTTACACAAAAAGAACAAAGTAGGTGATAACGATGCCAAAATCTAATAGAAAGCTATAATAGTCAAACAGCATGCTACTGGCACAAAATATACATATATTTCAGTGCTCAAGAATGGACAGAACAGAAATAAAACAAGTATTTACATCATTTTTTTTTTCTTTTTTAAAAATTCCAGAATACTAAGGGGCACACATGTTTTATTTACATATTTTGTTTTGGTATAGATGGAGTCAAAGCTGTCAGTGTGCCCTTTACCCAGATAGTATGTGCTGACATCAATGGACATATTTACCCACCCCCTCTTTCCTCCTCTCCCAGCTTCAATGCCGTTGGGATTTACTTCCATATACCTTCCATATGGGCACTTAAGTGTTGATGAATTAGTTCCAATTTCTTTTTGAGTACAAGTGGTTGCTTTCTACCCTTCTGATGTCTCACTTAAAAGAATGATTTCCATTTCTATCCTTCAAAATACTAGTTTGCCAATTTTTATTTAATGGTTGAGTAGTACGTCCTAGTATGTATACCCCACATTTTATTAATCCATTCATGTATTCTTGGACACTCAGGTTGTTTCTGGGTCTTTGCAATTGTGTACAACATCTATGGAAAATTGTATGAAGACACCTCAAAGAACTTAAAGTAGACCTAACATTTGATCCAGCAATACCCACTGCTCTGTATATACCACAGAAAAAAAGGTAATTTTATTTAAAAAGGCATCTTTACTTGAATGATTATAGCAGCACGATTCACAATCACATTTACTGTCAACTTATCTTTGACAAAAGTACCAAGAATGCACAACTGGGAAAAAATAATCTCTTCAATAAATGGTGTTGGGAAAACTGGGTATATATACACATAAAAAAGGATTTGGAAGCTCGGCACCTGTGGCTCAATTGGCTAAGGTGCCAGCCATGTAAGCCTAAGGTGGCAGGTTCGAATCCCCAGCCCAGGCCCGCCAAACAACAATGATGGCTGCAACCAAAAAATGGCCGGGCGTTGCTGCGGGTGCCTGTGGTCCCAGCTACTTGGGAGGCTGAGGCAGGAGACTCACTTGAGCCCAGGAGTTGGAGGTTGCTATGAGCTGTGATGCCATGGCACTCTACCCAGGGGAATAGCTTGAGGCTCCTTCTCAAAAAAAAAAAAAAAAAAAGAAAGAAAGTATTTGGACCCTTATCTCATTCAATATACAAAAATCAACTCAAAATAGATTAAAAACTTAAACATAACATCTGAAACTAAGAAGAAGAAATAAGGGTAAATAGTTTTGACCATTAGGCTTGGCATATTTTCAGATTTGACATTAAAATTACAAGCCAGAAAGGCAAAACTAGACAAAAGGGATTAGATAAAACTAAAAACTATCTGCACATCATAGGAAATAATCAACAAAATGAAGATTAAAACCTACAGAATAAGGGTAAATATTTGAAAATGTCTTATAGGAAGTCAACATCCAAATTACAAAGGGCCTCAAACAATCAAATAGCAAGAAAACAAATAACTTGACTTTAAAGAGGATAAGAAACCTGAAAAAAAGTTTTTCAGAAGACATAAAAATGGCTGACAGTTGTATGAAAAAATGTCCAATGTAACTATTCACTAAAGCAGTACAAATTAAGACAATAAGACATTAACTTGGTAGCTTTTATTAAAAAGGTTAAGGTTAACAAATGCTGGTAAGAATGTGAAGTATGTGAACCCTGTATGGAGTAAGTGAAAATAAGTGGAAATGTAAATTACTAAGTCCTTATGGTAAACAGTTATGAAATGCCTCAAAAAATTAAAAATAGAACTATCATATGATCCAGAATTTATACTAATGAATCATATGTTTTTAATGAAAATGAATTCTCAAAGAAATAACTGCACTCCACATTCATTTCACTTTTATTCAGAATAGTTAAGACATGGAATGACTCTAAACGTACACCAAAGAATTAATGGATAAAGATAATATGGCATGCCTAAATGTATTGCTGAATGACAGGATGTGCTGAGAAAGGTGTTGTTAAGTGATTTTGTCATTGTGTCCACATTACAGAGAGTTCTGACACAAACCTCAAAGGTCCACCCTACTACAAACCTAGGCCACATAGTATATCCTGTTATTCCTATTCTACAAACATACACAAATGTCCCTATACTGGATACTGTGGACATTGTAGCACAACAGTAAATATTTATGTATTTAATCAGATCAAAATGTAGAAAAGAGACAATGAAAGTATAATATAAAACATAAAAATGATACTCTCATGTAAAGTACTTATCATAAGTGAAGCGTACAGGACCAGAAATTGCTCTGCAAGAGTGTCTGATTGTGTAGTGAGTGAATGGGAAGGCCTAGAATATTACTATTTACTCTGGTAGACTCAATAAACACTGTACTCTTAGGTTACCCTCTATTTATTAAAAGTATTTTTCTTCTTCCATAAATTAACCTTTGCTTACTGTAATTTTTACTTTAATACTTGTAAATTTCTTAACATTTAACGATTTTTTAAAATAATTTTAAGCTTAAAACAAGAACAATTGTACAGTCCTACAAAAATCCTCACTTTTACTTTATTTTTATTGTTTGAGGTTTATTGAAGGTACAAAGAATTAGGTTACACTGTTTGCAATTATTAGGTAAATTCTGTTTTATAATTGTGTCCCACCCCTAAGAGGTGAGCCATATACTATAGCCTCCTATCCACCTTTCTCCGCCCCTCTCCGACTCCCTCATTTCCTCACCCCCCACCTTGAATTGATTTGAGTTTTTCACTTATGTGGGCATGTACTAGAACATCTACCAGCTTTATATTAGAATTGAGTACATTGGATTTTTGCTTCTCCATTCTTCTGATGCTTTACTAAGAAGAATCTGTTCCACTTCCATCCAGGTTAATACAAAAGATGTAAAGTCTCCATCTTTTTTAACAACTGAATAGTATTCCATGGTATACATATACCACAGCTTGTTAATCCAATCCTCAGTTGTTGGGCATTTAGATAGTTCCCATATTTTGGCAATTGTAGATTGAGCTATGATAAACACTTTAGTGCAAATGTGCTTATGATGAAAGGATTTCTTTTTTCCCCTTCTGTGTTGATGCCTAGCAATGGGAGTCTGGGATCAAATGAGAGGCCTAATTTGGGTTCTGTGAGGGTTCTCAATACTTCCTTACAAAAAGGTTGTATTAATTTGCAGTCCCACCAGCAGTGTAAAAGGGTTCCCTTCTCTCTACATCCACGCCAACATCTGCAACTTTGAGACTTTGTGATGTGGGCTATTCTCACTGGGATTAGATGTTATCTCAGGGTGATTTTGATTTGCATTTCTCTGATGATCAGGGACAATGAGCATTTTTTCAAATGTTTGTTAGCCATTTGTCTGCCTTCATCAGGAAGATTCTATTCATATCTCTTGCCCAGTGGTAGGTGGAATTGTTTATTCTTTTTCGTAGTCCCAGCTATTTGGGAGGCTGAGGCAGGAGGATCCCCTGAGCCCAGGAGTTCGAGGTTGCTGTGAGCTAGGTTGAAGCCACAGTACTCTAGCCAGGGTGACAAAGACTCTGTCAAAAGAAACAAAGAGAGAGAAAATAAAATAAAATAAAATAAAGCATTTCTTATTCTCTGATTTATCTTTTCCTCAGCCTGATTTTATTACCTTCCTATTACTTTTTAGAATTTTTCTCCTGAATTATATCTTTACTCCAGGGGTTTTTCCCCTTAGTTTTATACTGTAGTAATAATGATCACTGTCTTTTGATTCTTGAGTGCTCCTTTTATTTAAAATGAGGACATGCAAAGACTTACTGCAAATGTTGTGCGACTCGCCAATTAGTGGTTCTCACTTTAGAGTGAGTAAGTTAATGGGGAGACGGAGGTGTCTCAGTGTGCCCGGAACTCGGTCTTCCCCTTGACTGCATCTAGCTTTCACCTAAGGCTTTGATTACTTTGGCTCATTTTTATCAGTACATTTTCTCTTTTCTGCTTCAGTAATTTTTAACTTTTTTTCTCATTCTTTCTATTATTGCTCTCCCCATTTCTATCACTTTAACAAGACTGCTTGAGAGAAGGAAGGGTGATGAATCATGCGCCCTGTCAGTCCTCAGGAAATCTATCCCTTTGCAATTTCTAAAGCAAATCCCAATTGCTACCTAAAGTCACTCACAAAAACTATCACCGGTTTTAGTTGTTTTGTAGTCTTTGAACATCAACAGCATTTATAATTAGCCCATGAGGCTTGATATGTGTATCTGTGTGTGAAGAGGTGTGAGCGGGTATTTCAGAACTCTAACTGCAGTTTGCCAAAGTAGTTTTACCTCCATAAGTAGAGTCACAGATCCTTGAAGCGTTCATAATATCTTACTCCTATTTTAACTCTGTAATGTCCTCTTCTGAGTCCCTCATAGTATATAGTGGTTACTATCTACAAAATGTAGATAATCAAAAATATTTGCCTTACATTGATATAAGTGGTTTATAATTTCACTTATTACATAAGAGCTGCACAATTGTAAGAAAGTTCACTTGGCATTGTCTCTAACCTAGGCTATATTTAGTATGGTTATATTCAATAGAGTACTGAACAGGAACTGCCCCCTTATAGAGCCAGCGTCTTTTTCCTCGTTATATACCTGGTAATCTTCAAGCTCATTCACTATTTATTTTATCTCCCACGTTGTAAATATAGATTTTATCTGAAGTATTTTGTCATCTTTTAATAACTTTTTATACCTTCACTTTATTAGTAATTTCACCTATTTAAATCTATCCCTTTCAGTATACATAAAGAGCAGCTATTTGGTCTTTCGTATTGTACTTGACTCATTGGTATCACTGACATCATTAGAAGCATTAGTGTCAACTCAATACATTTGTTTTGAACGAAATCCATATAATGAATAGAAAACAATTTAGTGAGCAGTAAGGATAAGATGATTTATTAATGGTAAAAATTTCACATTCATATGTGTCCATTTCTCTTTCTACAAAATCTGCTGTTCACAAAGCTTGTTCTTCTGACCACACTGTCCCCTTGCCTGTACTTTGTGCTCTATGCTGATGTTACCTTAGCCAGAGGACAGACTCTCTAATCTCAGTCCTGTGCATTAAGTTCCTAGGGCTGCCATAATGATTAATCATACGCTTGGTTGCTTAAAACACAGAAATTTATTCTCTCATAATTCTGGAGGCCAGAAGTCTCAAAGCAAGGAGTCAGCAAGGGCACGTCTTCGCTGAGGGTGCAGGGAGAATTTATTCTTTGCTTCTTCCAACTTCTGGGGGCTGTCAGCATTACTTCACTTGTGGAAACATTGCTCCAGTCTTTGCCTTCACGGTATTATTGCCTCCTCTCTTCTGTCCTGGGCATATCTGTTACAAGGAAATTTGTCATTGAATTTAGGGCTCACCTGGATAATCTGGGATGATCTTTTTTATTTTAAGATATTTAATCAATTTATCTGCAAAGAACTTTTTTCCCCAAGTAAAGTAACATTTAGAGATTCCAGAGATTTGGGTGTGAACTATCTTCTTGAGGTCCTATGTTCAACTCACTACAACCTGGCATTATTCATTAAACACTATCCTCTTTAGCAAATGCATGGGTAGGTGTTCATCTCCTTCAGCAATACTAAATCAAAAGAGAACCTGGAACACAATTTTTTAAAGAATGTAAAGGTGAGGGGAGCTCTTCAGGTCCTTTCTAGAGTAATTGCTGCACTTCCAGGGATTGAGAGGTGTTATTGCTAGTTATTTTTCTAATATCCCCTATTATAGGACAGGAAAATGGTAAGGAACTCAACTGTGCTCTCTGCTCCAAGCTCTCCACCAAGATGTCATGTCTCCATGGAAAATTCTACACTTAAGGAAATAAGATCCTTCTCAGTTTCTTTCCCTCTAAGTATTTGGAATTAAGTACTTTACTGTCACATCTTAATTCTAATGTCACCACATTTTCATTTTGAACATATATTAACTGTATTTGTCCTCACAGACTAACAACTTTAACAACACAAACTCTAAGTGGCATAATAGTAAGAAAGTTTATTTTTCACAATACAGTTCAATGTGAAGCAGTGGCTTGAGAACTGGTGCTGAGAGGCAATTCACCCTGATGTTTTTACATTTCTTGGGATCCTTTTTCCTGCCTGGATTATCATTTCAGAGATTTTTACATAGCAAAAACTTTGGAAGTTAGTAATGGGGCCTCACTCTGAGTCAGAGAGCAAATGCAAAGCCTCCTGAAGGTAGTAAAGATAATCCCCCTCTCCAGAGAGAAAGCAGAAACCATTGGTCATTAGTCCCCTTATAAGATTGAGAGTTTACTAAACTCAGTTTTTCTCAGTTGTGACACTAATCCAGTGTGCACTGTATTCTCCTGTGTCCATCTCCGCAGTGCTCCTCTGGGGTTTGGAGGACAGAGAACCTCATGTAGACATAAAATTAGTGCTGCCTTCTGTACTATAAGTAATAGACCTTCTAAATCAGTTTGAGCTCATTGTCCCTTCACTGGCCAGATCTGTGCAAGTGGAGCAAATCAACTTGGCAGCCACCACCACATTGCTACTTATGAGCTGCTCCACACTTGAGAATTGGCTCTTCCTTGAATGAGTTTCCATTAGCCAGTACAAAATTATGAGAAGTACAGACACAAAGTGCCTGGGGTTATCCTCAATGAAGGTAGATTTGAATTGCATTCAATATCCTTTATTACAATGTGTGGATGCTCAAAGCAAATGCAATACTTTCCCTTTGCCTCTGTGACTTAAGTTCAGAGTGTTGTGTTTAAACCTCTATAAATTGATCACCCAGAGGCTGTAATCTGGTTACCATATGGAGGTGGTCTACAGAGGGAACTAGGCCTCCTGTACATTCATGTGGTACATGTCTGGTTTGTGAAAATTAGGTCAACTTAAGGAGTTGATCAATGTAGGGAGATATCCACTATAGAGGTTTTAGGAGCTGTCTCTATCACAGTCTCTATTAGATGTTATCAGAAATATCTCCTTCTAAGAACTATAAACTGCAATGTTTATAAATCCAATAGTACTACAATGAATTATCAGGAATAACTGAATTTATGCAATGTCCAGGTCAAGCATCTGCTTGTCTTAAATCTCATTCAATCTTGTTATCGATTAATTCTTCCTTTTTACTTTTCTCAGTCACTTAACCTATTCCCAAACTTAAATAATCTTTAACTTCCACCAGTACCTTCAATCTAGTTCATTTTAGCTTTTTTGACCCTCTTCACTTCTACTGCTCTATTTCTCTGTTGCCATTAGAGTTAAACTATATTAAGAGTATTCATAAACTTCCTATATATATGTGCGCTTCTTTCATGACCTTTCTTCCATCCATGTCAACCTAGTGTACACCTCAAGTTTACTCCACCATACAGATTTTTGTTAAGATTATGAATAACCTCCACATTGGACAATACATGGCTAATCATCCGTTCTAATCTTAAACTTTTAGCAACATTTAGCATTGTCCTTCACTTTCTGCTCTTTGAATCCTTGTCTTCTCTTAGCTTCCAAGACAAATAGTATTGTCAGTATTCCTTCACTGACCATTTCTCTCCATTACTCTTTTTTTTATAGTCTCTCTAAACTCTAAATAGTAGAAAACTCAGGATTCACTTTCTGACCCTCTTTCTCTTCTCTTATTACAATTACTTATCAGCCATCTTACCTAGTATCACGGTTTCAAATAAGTGATCTCTATGTTGTTGATTTCTAAATCTCAAAGCCTAGACCATGTTCACGAATACCAGATTCATACAAACAACATCTACAATTGACGTCTATGTTTGAATATGTAAAGGTCATGGCTTTAATTGAAATCCTGTGCCTTTCTTCCAAATCTATTCTTATATCTTTATGTAAATAGTTCCTCTGTTGTTCCAGTTTTTTGAACCCTGAATTAGGAATTTACCCTTGACTGTTCCTTTTCCCCTCACATTGCACACCGCATGTAAGTATAATTCTTCTCTTCACATGTCCAATATTTCCAGAATTAAACAAATTTTATCTAACTGTATTCACAATATTCTATTAATAGTTCAAATATTGGACCAGAACACAATCTGGTTCTTTCCTGGATGGATTATTGAAATTACTGGACAATGATGTTCCTCTTTATGCCTTTCCTCCTCTAGAGCAAATTATTAATGAAAGCAGCTGGCATAATTTCTTATAAGCATATATTTTCACTTTTTTTGTTTAGAATCCTCCATTTGATGCTAACTTTCTTGAGTAATAGTCATAGTACCAAATAGGGCCTGTAAATCACTTCATAACCCTCCAGTTATATATAAACTGATTTTTACTTGGTGACCTCCTACTCTACTCAAACCACACTTTGCTAGCCAATGCCTTGATATTTCATTACCATGAAAGACATTGTGCTACATTTAGGCCATTCCTCTGCCCTCTGCCTAGAAAAGTATTTCTTCAGTTAGCTGCATTACTTACAACCTGCTGTTAGGTTTTTGCTCAAATGATACCATCTCAATGATGCCTTCCTTTTAAATTTTATGTACCTCTCAGGCACATTTTCTCCCATGTTCAATATTCTGATTTTTTCCATACTAATAATCACCATATGAATTACATACTAAATATTTGCTTTGTTATAATGTAATATAATTTTATATTATAATGTCTTATATTAGAACATAACCTCCATGAAGTAAAAAATAAATTCTATTCTATTGGCATATGAATGATAATCACTAAATATTGTCAAATGGACCGATATTTTAAATGTTGAAAATGCATTTATTTGAAAATTATTTTCTATTAGGTTTTTATTTCTTTCTTAAATTAAAAAAAATCATGTGAAAGAGAATACATGACTCATTAATAAAAAATTAACAACATGGCCTTTGTGTTAGTGCATTTTTAATTATAATTGAGAAATAAATGTATAACCTCCACGTGAACTTACACATTTCTAAGGTTTATAATGGCTTTGCAAGTCAACAACTTTGATTTAATTGTAGCATATTCTGTGATTGTAAATAATCGAAATTCATCATGAAAATTTTACTTAATTTACCGTACTTATGGATTTGTATTGCGGCTATTACAAAATAGTTATATTTTTGTTTCTGTATTTTGTTAGAAAATCACACTTTGGCCTATTAGTGAACTCTAGGGAATATTTTGATATTCATCATCAGGTGGAAAGATCATCAGAGCTGTCATTATCCAAGATCTGACAATTAAGTTTGTGAACTTGGCACTGTGCGCTTATGTTGACAGTACAGTACAAACAACTCAGTAAAGTTTTATAACCTTGGTATATTAGTTTCTCACAGCTGTGTATATGGCAACATGTGGTGATGCCTTGCTGAGTCGTGCTTATGACTGTTGTTGTGTATGATCATGTGCTGAATGACAATAGCTCTGATGGCCATTCCAGAAAAATAATTCCTAAATTTCTTTGAAGAGTGAACTAGGCCCTGCTGTTGATGCATATCTTCCCCAGAGGAAGGTGTGGCACTTCAAAGGTGACCATCCAGATATTTAGTAATGAGGCATGTAGTGCTTTTTCTAAGATGAGTTCACAAACTTAGTTGTCAGACTTGCACAAATGGGGTGGGTGCATGGAAGAAGAAAGTGAGAAGGAAGGGAGCAGGGTGAGATGAAGCTAGTCTTGTAAGCTCTATTAGTAAATTCTTTGGAAAGCTGGGTCTGCTAGCTGACTCTGTCCTAAAGGAGAAGGAGACACTGAGAGAAGACTGGAAGATTGAAAGATTGGACTAAAGGGAGAAAATATTTGTTTTCTACCTTTCTGCTGTGGAAAGGTTCTCCCAAGGCAGAATCACCGATTTTTGGAAACCCTAATGTTTTAATGTTCTATGTTTGATTGATTTATTAATTACTTAAAACCCCCTTGATTCAATATCACTTGTTTGTAATACACAGTCTGTTTTTTGTGTTTCTAGCTAGACTCTGACTGACATCCACATCATATAATACTCCACATGGTGGAAGTTTCCTTTAGATTTCTGACTCATCCTCTGTGACTCTATTTTGACCTATTCCTCTCATTACAGTCTTTCCCTTCCCTACTCTTCTTTTCCCTTCCCTTCCCTTCCCTTCTCTCATCTCTCCTCCCTTTCCCTTCCCTTCCTTCCTTCCTCTTCCTATTTCAATCTTTCTTTTATAGTTCTTCCTATTGCTAAAAATATGTGTAGTATGTTCCTCCTTTGGAGATTTTTCATGTGCTAATCACTTCCTTAAAATCATGTCCCAGAATTTGTTTTGTACTCTTATTAACTCTTACACTTCAAATAGTAACTCACAGATACTTTCTCTAAAGAGGTTTTAATATCACACACTAATACACACAATTGATTGCCACTCTACTCTGATCTTAATACATGACTGTATAAAATTTACTACTTTTATTAAAGACAGAAGACCATTATGGCAGAAACATGTTTTTTAATTTTGGTGTTTCTAGGGCCTACAAGACTACTTAGCACATTGTAGTTACTCAGTAGGTTTCTGTTGAATGAATGAGTGATAAGGGATTTAATATTTTTAGTTGAGCTATAGGAGATTAGCCTGAATATCCAAAGAAGTTTGATACAAGCTTTAACGATGGTCAGTCTTTATAGTGAAATAATAGAAAAATTAACTCATGGTTTTGTGGTAAAGACTAAATCAATCTCTCTGCCTGATTTCTTTCCCTTGCTAGCAGCCTCCCTCCCCTGCCCATGGAATTCTGTTTTCACAAGGCTTTGAGAAGCCCAGAAGACCAAAAGGAAATGAAAATTTTCTTTACAATCCCCTAGACCCACCTGTATTAACTACATTTACCATATAGAATTTGTTCCTGAATAGCTCCTCTGAACAATGGAAGATGACCAATCAGGATTCAGGATGACAAACACCTGGAAAAATGTCTGTCCTCAACCTTCATCCTCATCAGAGGAAAACCAGACACAGCTTTCACATTCACAGTACCTTGGCAGTCTGGCTGCAGTTACCTTTTCGTGTCTCCCTTAAATTTAACAGTACCTGGACCTTAACTTCCCGAGCCTGTTCTTTCTTTTCCTTTCCTAGGGATGACATGCCATCCCCTGCTCTTCTCTCTCTTTTCCAGCCCTCTTTCTTCTCTCACTCCCTCTCTTCTCTCTTTCTAAGATGAAATAAAGTCTATTCTTTTGTATTCTAATCTTGGTCTAGAGAAATTCTTTTCTCATCCTGCACCCAGCACCCACTGAGCTGCCCACGCTAACATCAGTGGTCCGTATAGGAAAGTGAACTGAGTGAACCTCTACCCACACGAGGAACTCACTCTTTCACTTCTGTGTGGAAACTTCTCCCTCTTATGCAGGCAATTCCTGGGACTTCACTCTCAGTGCACTCATCTGACTGGCCAGGACTTTGGGAAATGTTATATGTTTCAGGGTAAACTCAGCACTGCGTCTGCCACTCCAACGTATGGAATGGAGGGATGCTTCCTTTCCACTCTCTCCTTTTACCCAGATGCAGGGATGCCTGGCAATGAGGAAGGCCACAGAGTCACGAGTTAGAGTCAGAACCCAGGGATGCCTGCTTTTCTGACTGGATCAAAGTATGACTCAGATTTTGGAGACTTCTGACATCTCGTCAGATTGGTCAGCGTAGTTGGGGATGCCCTTTCCAATTTCTTTTATTTTCACACATGAACATCCCTAAAATGTCCTTTACTTAGTTGTCATCATGGGCCATATTTAGTTGGAACTTTGGGACTCATTTGCCCTCATCCCAAATGTTTAATAAATGAAATGACCAATAATGTTGGTCTGAGAATGAATCTTCTGACCATGTTATCTTGATACTCAGCCTTCTATCACCACCGGCCAATGAGGGGGCTGCTTTCTGGCTTTCTTACACTTAGTAGACTTTCTGAATTTAACTCTACCCGCTTCATGTTTCCTCATGTTTCTTTCCCTGCCTTCACTTTCCAGATGCTGTTTCGGCTTCCCTGTTCTGTCTGTCTGTCTCGGTCTTTATCATTCTAGCCGGGCTGCTCTCTTCTTGCCTGTGTACTGGCTCCCCCTGTGGGAAATTTTGGGGATCAGAAAGCATAATCAATCACTCCAAGCCCCTGAGGAAAATTTAGACTTTTTCCTGTCTAAAACCTTTTCAACTCTTTACTAATTTAGATCTTGGTACTAGGGAGGAAAAACTATCTTAGCAATGAACTTTATCGCCCAGTCGGTCCCAATATTTGGCATAAACTCCAAATTCGGAAAGGGGCCTCAGACTTCACAAGTGAAACTTTAAACCTGGCCTTCAGGGTATTTTAATAACTGAGATGGAGAAAGGAAAAAGACTAACAGCAGCCCCCGATAGCAGGAAAAGTTCAAGTGGCTGCCACTTTAAGGCTTTTCCAGAGATAGTTACTCTGAAACCCAGGCAAGAAAGACAACCACCCTCCTACAGGAATTGAGCTCTGCCTCCAATATCAGTCTGAATTCCTGGAGTAAAATGCCCCCGGAAGCATCCTCTGCAGGGACCCTGAAATCATGCCCTCTTTGCAAAAGAGGAAGACTAGAAGCAACAGCGTATCCTCTTTAAGACAGAAGACTACATTTGCTTTCCAGAATGGAGAGTTTGTGTTTATCTGGTAATGCTTGTTACTTTTAACTAATCAAATCTTTTTACAATATCCATGTAGTATGTAATACTTCTTAGAAAATAATCTTAAAATATATGTTAATATATGCAACCAATTAAAAATGTATAAATTAGTGCAAGAAGTTCCTGGATTGTGTTTTAGTCCTGTGATGCAGGCATGTAAGATAGGGAGTTGAACTCTGTCCAGATCGCAGAGGGTCAGTAACTCAGAATTGAAAATCCTGCTAGCAGCAGTATTTTGTACAGTAGACACAAGAATTATGTACGCCTTTTATCGAAGATTCGAGAGCCAAAAAACTTTTCATCTCCCCAGGGGAGAATACTGTCTAGTTCCCTTCTGTGTCTAATTTTTCAAAAGGTTGATTTGCATAATACAATGATGTGTGCAATGGATCAATGGCTGTTATTTCATAAATTAAAATTCTCATTTTCTTTCTTTTTTCCTCTTCCACACTTCAAACCCCCCTTATTAGATTAGCATCCTGTTACAGAAGGAAAATAAAACCCTAACAGATCTGTCCCAGTGATTTTTCCTTTGTTCTAGAAGGCCCTCCTTCTGGGTGGTAGTATCCTTAGGTTAGCAGAACCTTTTCTCCACTCATCTCCCCCACATTGCCCTTTGTTGATTGACCTTTTCTTTGGTTGTAACCCTGGCAGTTCTTCTCCCTTCCTAGGAGCTGCCCCTGCGTTGTAACCTGCCTAATTAAGGAAAATTTGCTGTTTTTCCAAATATCTATATTCTAGTGTGAGCTAGGTTCTTCTGCAAAGAGATGAATATGATACCAACGAAATTTATCAAGAACAGAGAATAATATTAAACTCATAGTAATATTGTGTCAAATTAATATAACTACAAATTCAATTTAAAACTTATTTATGCTTTATTTTAAAAATATGGTTCAGTATCATCTACTATTCTCACGATAAAAATAGACAAATCAATAAAAAAATTTCTTATTAGCCAGAAACTAAACTCTTTGTTTGTTTATACAGAAATGATCTCAGGATTGAGTTAAAAATAAATCATAATTTTTTTTTTATTTCGAATGTATGCATAATTTGTGAAAATAGTATATTTCTTAGGTAGACAGTGGGGATCTCTGTCCTCTGGTGGGGGGAGGGCAAAGGTGAGTGCCCTTAGCAATTGCCACACTGGGGGAGGAGGGAATGTTCTACCAATTTACTGATGAGAACTTAGCGTGCCAACTGCAAAAGAAGATTCCGTAGCCTGTGTGCCAAATAGGGTCTGGAGGATAACCTAGAACAATCTTAAGGCTAATTACTATGTCATTAGCTTAAATCTACATTGCATTCACAATGCAAATGGGCTTTCACAGAGGCTCATGGGAGATCCAATGCTAAATAAAACTCAGGTGATATAACTTCAAACTGTCCATCAAAGTGGTTCCAAGGCGCCCTCTGAACTACAAAGAGGGCCCCAATACAGACACTATAAAACAAGAATCCAGACCATAACCTAGGTCTAGTACAAGGTATCAGTTATTTATCTGTAGCAAATGTATCTTGCTCTTGTTCTATAAACCCATATCTTGCTCTTGACCTAAAAAACTATTTTATACTTTTCATTAAACTTCATTTAATACTTGCTTTACTTTTGGTGTGTCTGTTCACTCTTCAGCCAAGAGAATGCCAATAACTGAAAACAAGATTTCTCAACCCTGACATATTTATAATTAATAAATTGCAGCAGCTCACAACAATTTCAGAAGATGATTATCTTATATGTACCTATAAGAAGCAACCTCTATTTAGAAAGAAGGTGATAAAATAAAAGGACCTCATTCTTTTATTTGTAAGACCTGAATTTTCATCTTGTGTATAATCTAATAACTTTCCTAATGCAATTAATCTCTTTGATCTGTGAAGTAAATATATCATATTATAAATGGAATTATTATGTAGTTATCCAAAATAGACCCTGACCTAGGAAAGCTACATTTCCTCTTTATGTGAAAAATCCAGGGCATACAAGAATAGAGTGCAATATGTTTGATTGTCCCAAATGTACTGTATGCTATTCATTTTGATATGAATAATAAACCTTTTTGTAGTTTCAAACAATGTCTTCTGGGAAATGTTCTCTGATGCTTATATAAAGCATTTTGCAGATGCTTTATTCCTTTAACATTTGCAAAATTTGGGTTTTATCCTCATGAGTCTTCTGTTTTGTTTAAGGCCGGATAGGGTAAATGTTGGTGCAATCTTATTAGCATCAAAAAATACCAAGTTGATTGGATAGTAATTCAAAAGCAAATACACATGGTCTTGTTATAGAGTTACCTAGACTTTACACTAATGCTCAGTAGATGAAAAATATGTTCTACAGTGAAGTAGTCATGTCAGCTTTTTTAATCTGTTTAGAATCATACAATTCTTTTTGCTATTCCTTACCTATAATAATTTTATTTCACACATTACCTGTAATTTGGGCTTAATCTAGGAATGCTGTCTGGTTTATGTTTATTAAGTAGCAAACTTTTTATTATTGAAGTGTTTGCAACACAAGTGACTACTAACAGCTTTGCGTTTCATTTTGTCAATTTCATTAATATCAACTTAATAAAAGACATGAATAAAACAATCTTTTTATGTCAATATAAATATTAGAAAAGCATCCCCTTGATCTTCTGCTTATTATGAATATGTTTTATTTGACACTAAAAAAGTCAAATATGTCTAATTCACAATTCTAATTCCACACATCACTAAGAAGGAACATCAATCACATTAAAATCCAACTAAAATGTGAGTGTATTAAGCTTCTTTAAAGCTAAGGCTTTTCACTTATTCATACTATATGCAAATATATCTTAAAGGAAGATAGAGACTTGAGTTTGCTTGTCTGTTTGTTTTCTTTTTGGGGGGGGATAGAGTCTTACTATGTTGACCTGGCTAGAGTGTTGTAGCATCACAGCTCACAGCAACCTCAAACTCTTGGGCTTAAGCGATTCTTTTGCCTGAGCCTCCCCAGGAGCTGGGACTACAGGTGCCTGCCAGAACGCCCAGCTATTTGTTGTTGTTGTTGTTGTTGCAGTTGTCATTGTTATTTTTAGCTGGCCTCGGCTGAATTTCAACCCATCAGCCTCGGTGTATGTGGCCAGTGCCCTACCCACTGAGCTATGACTGCCGCCTGAGACTTGAGTTTTCTGAATAGTACTGTTGCTTAATGGAATGGTAGAGAACTACAGAATCCTGTATCTCTGAATTTGAATACTGGTTCTAAAGATTACTGGCTAAATAAAGTTCAAATATCAACTATTGTAGGGACCAAGAGAAAACCCCTTCAACCTCTGAACATTCAGTGAAGCTGAAAATTAATCCACAAAATGCAGATTAATTGGAGAAAAGGCATACAAATTTATTAACATTACACAGAGTTTTTGCCCCATCTCTAGTGGGATAAGAATCTCATATACTACCTTGAGGTTGCAGAAAGAATGGGGCTTGGGCCCTGGGAAACAGTTAATGAAAGGGGAGAAGAGAAGTATGGGTGGCAAAGGTGGTCTTCTTATGTAAATGCAATCTCACATGTAGCAACCCTCTTCCAGACCTTTAAATGTGTTGGACTGTCAGTTGATCTTTCCTAGATCCAGAGAAGGGAAGGCTTCCAAGAAAACCTGACTATGTCAATGCAGAGGCTGTAAAGTTCAGATCTCCCCACAAAAGTCAACTGTGCAGGGTTCCTTCTGGGTCCTGGTACTCTGAGGAACCACTTGAAAATTTGTTAAAGAAATATATTTTGGAGCAAAATATTGTGATGTTTTTCATTGCTCTTTATCTCAAATGCTTGGGACCAGAACTGTCAAACCCAAATTTAGCAAAAGAAAAGGAATAATACAGATCAGAGAAGAAATAAATGAAAAGGAGACAAAAAAATCAGATGACGAATAAACTTAGAAGTTGACTTTTTGAAAATATAAGCTAATGCACAAAATTTTACAGTAAGAAAAATAGATAGACTCAAACTAATAAAATCAGAGATCAAGAATGATGTATAACAATTGAGACCACATAAATATAAAAGCCATTGAAGACTACTATGAATAACTCTTCACTCAAAAAGTATAAAACTTAGAGGAAATGAATAATTCCTGGACATATGCAATCTACCAGGATTTAACTGAAGATTTGAATAGACTAATAATAAGCAACAAGATAGAAATTATACTAAAATATCTATTATCAATGGAAAACCCAGGACTGTTGGCTTTCAGAACATGGATCCCTTGTAGGGGATCTACCTAGGCACCATAGCATGGAAATAAAGAAAAAAAATTTGAATTTTTCCAACAGAAATTCTAGTTACCTAACCAACCTTGAAAACTAAATAAGCTAGGTGATGAACAAGATGGTAATAATGCTCATCTCCAAGCAGGCCAGAGTCACGTGGTGTTTTTGCTCCCTATGGAAAGTAAAATACAATACATAGTACCTTAATATAAATTTATGAGATGTTTTTCAGAAACCCTCACCATATGAAAAAATGCTGACCATAATCACATAGAGCCCTGATAATAGGCAACTGAGTACTTAACAATGACGACATTCTTCTTCCTAAATTTCTTTCTGAGATCTTGGAGAGCGTCACATCCATGGGACAAGCTATTCTATCACCTCCATATGTTGGTTCATAAATTTGTGTACAATTTCTGCTTTCCTGGAATGCAATTCTGCCTTTAAAATCCTTGCTTATATGTAATGTGGGAGTTTGAGCATTAGTAATTAGCAGGCTATTCTCCTTGCTTGGTGAAAGTCTTTATTCCCCTGCTGCAAATCTTGGTGTCAGTACTGGGCAGGAAGACCCCAGTTCAGCTTAGTGACAGCTTCTTTCTGACTTCCAATAAATATTTAAAGTATGAAATCCATTTCTACCCCAGCTCTTTACAAAACCTAAGAGGAGAGAAAACTCCTAAACTCATTCTATGAGGCCAACATTACCCTGGTACTAAAATAAAACAATGATTCAACAAAAAAATGAAAAGTAAAAACCAATAACACTGATGAACATAGATGCAAAAATCTTCAATTAAACACTAACCAACAGAATTCAACTACACATTAATTAGATTATTTGCCATGATCAAGTGGGATTCATTCCAGGCATCCAAGGATGGTTTAACATATACAAATTAACAAATGTTATCCATCACACATTAAATAAAACCAAGAACAAAATCCATATGGCCATTTCAATGAATCTTGAAAAAGCATATATCAAATTTAATATCCTTTTTTTTTTTTTTTTTTTTTTTTTTTGAGACGGAGCC
>CAUYQV010021733.1:0-18817 GCA_963574575.1 Galagoides demidoff
AATGACATGAAGGCTGTGTTGATCAGTTTGATGGAAGTATTTCAGATTGCATGTGAAAACCCCACACTGTACCCCAGAAGTGTATTAATGTACATAGTTATCATTCAATAAAAAAATTTAAAAAAAAAAAAAAGAAAAATAAGAAAATAATTTGACTTACAATATCATCAAAAACAATACTCAAGAATGAACTTATCAAGGAGGAAAAATATTTGTAATCAGAAATGTAAGAAATATTACTGAAAGAAATTAGAGAACACACAAATGAATGCAAAAATGCCCCAAGTTCATGCTTTGGAAAACGCAATGGTAAATATCAATAATGAAAGTGCCCCACTGATTCAGTGAATACCTTAGCAAAATTCCAGTGAACCTTACTGTAGCAATCAATATATAGCTATAATTAAATTTAAAAAAAGAAATTAAAAAGAAATCACATGATTACCTCAATAGCATAAGAAACGGCAAACAAATGAACAAGGAGGTCTTACACTGTATAATTACAGAATTTATTACAAAGCTATCTTACTCAAATCAGTGCTGCACTGCCCTAGAGACAGATGTAGAAAGCAGTGGCACAGAAGACCAGTCAGAAACCTTCAAATATAATGATGGACACCAAGGCAGTGAGACCATGTAAATGAGAAAAGACAATCCCTTCAACAAACAGTGCTAAGCAAATTGCATATCCAAGCGCAAAGCAATGAAATTGGACCCTTGCAGCGCACCACAGAAGAAAAATTCTTAAAATGGATTCATAAGGTAAATGTAAGACCTAAATCATGAAACTCCTAGAACAAATTACAGGTAAAAAGTTTTATGAGACTGCATTCAACAATGATTTCCTGCATATAATACCAATACACAAGGCAAAATTACTGATTAGGATATATACTTTCAAAAATAATAAAAGAAAGATTCCCCCCAAAATAAAAAGTATTGCTGAAAATGTAGAAAAATAAGCAATTTGAGCCCTCCTAGTGGGAATGAAAAATGGCACAACTTCTATGGAAATCAGTAGGAAATTCCTCATATGATTCAAAACTGAATTACATTACAAGCTAATAATATCATCTCTGGGTATATATTCAAAGAAATTGAAGACAGGATTGTGAGCAGATATATACAAAACAGCCAAAAGACAGAAGCAATCCAAGTGTCCACTAATAGATAAATGTAAAAACAAAATGTAGTATATATTAGATGCTTTAAAAAAGATTATTTTCTCCTTTTTATAAAATAAAGTCCTTTATGTGCCACAATAGGGTTTAACCCGGAGGACACTTTGTAGAGTAAAATAGGCCTCACAAGAAATGAAAAATGCACCATGATCTCACTTCTGGGAGGCACCCAAAACAGTCAAATTCATATTGAAAAGAAATAGGAGAGAAGGAAAAAGGAATGGGGTGAAGTGAGTTTAAATACTCATGGTAAGGCCATGCACAGTGGCTCACACATTTCACATACCCAGAGATGATATTATTAGCCTATAATCCTAGCACTTTCGGAGGTTAAGGCGGGTGGAACATCTGAGCTCAGGAGTTCGAAACCAGCCCGAGCGAGACACACTGTCTCTAAAAACTAGCTGAGTGTTGTGGCAGGAACCTATAGTCCCAGCTACTTGGGAGGCTGAGGCAAGAGTATCACTTGAGCCCAAGAGTTTGAAGTTGCTGTTAGCTATGACACCATGGCATTCTACCAAGGATAACAGAATAAGACTCTGTCTCAAAAATAAGTAAATAAATAAATACTCATGGTGATCAATTAAATTTAAACTCAAACAATGAGAAAAGCATCTTTTTTAGCTCTGCTAAGCTCATACAATGTAAGAAATCTTGAAAAACAAAATGGTAGGCAATGCCTATGGCTCAGTGAGTAGGGTGTCAGCCCCATATACCAAGGGTGGCAGGTTCGAACCCAGCCCCAGCCAAACTGCAACAAAAAAAAAGCTGGATGTTGTGGCAGGCACCTGTAGTCCCAGCTACTCAGGAGGCTGAGGCAAGAGAATCACCTAAGCACAGAAGTTGGAGGTTGCTATGAGCTGTGACACCACAGCACTCTACAAAGGGTGATAAAGTAAGGCTGTCTCTAAAAATATAAATAAATAAATAATGGTGTTGGGGAACCATTTTACATACTAGTAGATGTAGCACTGTGCTTGTGAATGAGTGAAAGCATATGTGCATGTATCTAAAATAAATAAATCTACCTTTATAATTATCACCCGAACAGCATAAATAATCGCATGCTCCAAGTAAGTTAACAACCCATAGTGAGGATGGCTCATATTCAAGGGCACCATTAGCAGCAGCAAACAGCAGAAACATGTCTCAGTAATGCTGTGGACACCATGGACATGGTCATCTACAACATAAGCAGCAAAAAAGATCCAGAGAACAGGACAGCACCAGGCTATGGGTCAACAGAGACCAGGAGAACATCACAGGAGATTCACGTGGAAAGAATGACCGGAAGCAAAACAGACTCCAGAAGTTATCTCAATATGATTTACGGAACTTCAGAAATTTTGCAAAACCTACAACAACAGTGATATAAACAACAACGGAGAAGAATTCCATGAACTACAAGAAACTGGGAAACTTTCCCATAAAATACTATGACAAATTGAAAAATTAACTTAGCATATTACAATAGACATGATGAATCTAGACAGGAAGTACTAGTCTCAGAAACAGCATTTGATCCATGAAACAAATTCTGACACTGAAAAAATATCCACAGATTTATCATTAGAAAATTGAAAGGAAACTTCAGAAATGTGTTATGCATGTTATATCATGAGATGTATCATGAGTCATGGTGCACACCTGTAGTCTCAGCTCCTCTGGAAGGTGATGGAGGAGAATCACTTGAGCCCAGGAGTTTGACACTGCAGTGAGCTACAATGATACCACTGCACTCTAATGGGGATGACAAAATAAAAATTCCAATTCATAGACTAAAATAAATGATAAAAGTACATTTTAATGCTAGGTAGCAACTCAGAAACAAAAAATATATTTAAATTACTAAATTAAAACTTTTTTAAACAATAAAAAACAAACAAAAAAGAGAAATCAGGCCCCGGGCAGTGACACATGCCTATAATGCTAGCACTCTAGGAGGCGGAAGCAGGTGGATCCCTTGAGCGCAGGAGTTCAAGACCAGCATGACCAAGAAAGAGGACCCCCCCCACTCCCCGCTCTCTACTAAAATTTAAAAAAAAAAAAATTAACCAGGCATTATGACAGGCACCTAAAGTCTTAGCTACACAGAAGACTAAGGCAGGAGGATAGCTGGAACCCAAAAATATGAGGTTGCTAGGAGCTAAGTTGATGCCATGGCACTTTAGCCTAGGCAACAGAGTGAGACTCCATCTCAAAAATATATATTAAAAAAACCCACATTAATTTATAATACATAAGAATGTACAGGATGAGACTAGCAGTGGCTGAAACAAATGACAGTGGACTTAAAACTAGAGGTATCATTCCAGTGAGCTACCCACCCCCACGTGGAACTGGGGATCCAAAAAGGACCTTTCTGTCCACTGACTTTTTCACCTACTGAGTAATAGTAATAATCTCAGAAGACCCAACATAGTCTCCTTGTACACACTCCAGCAATGTCTGGATAAACCACATTAGATTCCTGAAACCTTGGAATTTTCCTGGATGACAGGAATAGGGTATGTTCCAATGTGGCTACCTCTACAGTGTCCTGCATAAGGGTTTATCACCAAAAGACAAAACCATTATCAGAACCCTGAAACTTTTAGCACCAACCAACATCCTCAAGGAAGGGGAGAGGGCTAGAAGCTGAGTTAACATCAACCATGCCCACGTGATGACATCTCCATAAAAAGCCTACACCATGGAGTTAGGAGAATTTCCAGATGCCGAACACATGGGGCACCCAGTGAAGTTTCAACCAGCCTTGCCCTATGACCCTCTTCATCTGGGTGTTCATCGTGTGTCCTTTCAAATGTCTCTTATAATTAACCACAGACACAGAAAGTGTGTCACTGAGAGTTGTAAATCAGCCTGATACCTTACTAATAATCACACCTGAGCAGGACTACAAGGAACGTCCAAATTATAGCTGGTGGGTTGGAAGGACAGGTGACAACCTTCTACTTGTGAATGGAGTATCACACGGGAAGCAGGCTTAAGGACTCAGGAGTTAGCCCTCAGCCAAAGAGATCTGACTCTAACTCTAGGTAGATAGAGTCGAACATGAAGCGCAGGAAACCCAAGTTTTGACTGTTAGTGGGAAGAAACCCAACACATTTTCCTGACCAGAAGAGAGGCACAGTATTGAGTGGCAGGTGAGAACAGGAAAAACTTTTGGTTTCCTCTTATCTCAAACTGAACTGAACAGGCAAAGAGGGCTGGAGACACCTCTGTGCTGTTTCCTGGTCCCAGACACAAAGAAAGAGCAGCCAATGTTTTCCCACATCCAGATTAGATTATCCAAATACAGAAAAAGTGTGGAACCTAAAGAGGTAAAGGGGTTGGGTCATAGCATCAGCTCTGACTTCTAAGGACAGAGAACTGAGCATCAGATGGAATCAAACATAGAAGGAGACGCCACAGGAGAAAGAGATCCCTTGGGCTCAGCACCTTAGCACAGTGGTTACGGCACCAACCACATGCACCAAGGCTGGTGGGTTCAAACCCAGCCTGGGCCAGCTAAACAATAATGACAACTGCAACAAAAAAATAAAAAATAGCTGGAGGTTGTGGCGGGCACCTGTAGTCCCAGGTACTTGGGAGGTTGAGGCAAGAGAATCACTTAAGCCCAAGAGTTTGAGGTTGCTATGAGATGTGATGCCACAGCACTCTACTGAGGGTAACATAGTGAAACTCTGTCTCAAAAAAAAAAAAAGAAAAAGAAAAGAAAGAGATCCCTTGGAAATGGCCCTCCCTGTGTCACACACAGAGAGCCAAAGAGTTCACAGAGGTGTTCTTCAATAAAATAGTGAATTTGCCTTCTTGTCTGAGCGCAGCACCACTGGAGGGCGAAGCAAAAACTATGACATGACTAAAGAACAGAGTGGTAATAAGTGCGGGCAAAGATTTGTGCTTACAGCTCATAGGATTTAACCTTTCCTATAAACACAGAAACCCCACACAGGCTTACAGACTTTTTCATACACTGTTTAATAGTGTGGGTTCCACTGTGCACACCTGAGCTCTTACCTGAGTTCACACCTTCGATCCATTTCCCCATATTTGGGTTTTTTGCTGGGTTCACTTCACTCTTCATAGTCCAGGGCTCTTTCCCTTCCTCCAACATGGAGAGAATAGTCACTTCAGGAAGCAAGAGTCCTGATTATAAAAACAAAGCATCAAGAAGTGCTGTGGCTTTGTCAAACTCCAAGCCCTATGATTAGATAAGACAGAGGACGTTACAAATGGATCCAGAAAAATATTTTACAAATTCATCCACACATGACCACCTTCTGAATATCTATGAACGTGTACTATGCAAACATCTAGCTCTCTATCAAGAAATACTGAATCAAAAGCTTAGGAGCAGAAAACAGGGACCTATACTCTTATTTAAAAGTATGCCATAGGCTTTGTTTGCATATATAAGCTGTGATACTACAAAATGATGTGTCATGAAAGGGGAACAACAACTGAAGAAAGGAGACAAAGTCCAGAAAGCATATGAAGCTTTTCATTTCTGAGTCCATAAGGTTTCCGTCTCTAGCTATGCGGGGGCTCCCACAAGGCACAGAAGAGAAAATGCAAAGACACACAGGGCAGAGCCCGACTGTGACAGCCACCTTATCCTCACCCAGGGAGACCAGGTTCCTGTAGTTCTCCAACATCACGGCCCTGTACAAAGCCTTCTGAGCAGGGGCCAGCCACTGCCACTCCTCCCGAGAGAACTCTATGGCCACATCTCTGAATGTCAAGCATCCCTAAAATGGAAAACATATTTCACCAATGAGAGATGGGGAGAAATCCTCTCTTCACACAAAATGAGAAAAGCATTGTAAAAATGGATTCAATTCAATTGAATGTTCTGAAAGATACACATGCATATACTTTTGAGTTCATTAAGTGTCTTACATGTCTTACACTTTTCCACAGAACTTACGATATTCTCTAATTTAGTATGGATCTTACTGTTGTGCACAATATAAGAAATGCAAATAAAATCTAACATAGGCTTATCACTTTTCTCTATAGAGGTATGAGATATTCTGTGTGACACACCAAACAAAGTTAGAATATGAGTACTATCTTCGAGATAAGTAAGTCCATAGTAAGTCTTAAAAAAGACCAGAATGCGGCCAGGCACCATGACTCATGTCTGTAATCCTAGAAATCTGAGGCAGAGGCAGGTGGATTGCTCGAACTCAAGAGCTCAAGACCAGCCTGAGCAAGAGGAAGACCCTGTCTCTACTGAAAATAGAAAAACTAGCCAGGCATGACTGAGTGAGACTGTCTTTCAAAAAAAACCAGAATCTAATGATTTTGTGATATTGACAGCAATACCCATAGGCAAACTTGTAAACACTTCCCATATGTTAGGTGTTAATCTAAATCCTTTACATGTACTATCTACTATACTTAAAAAAAAAAAAAGCTCTATTCCCATCATAATGCCAGAAAAATTATGAGAACAATGGTAAGAAAGAATATTATGTCTCAGACATTCTAAGAAAAAAATTGCCTGAGATCAAAGAGCTAAAAGTGACAGCGAGCTAAAAGTCCCTATCTGGAGACTTCTTACATGACTCGCCTGCGATGATACCTGACACAGAGGACTGGCTCAATACCCCAGTCACTATTATTAGTAAGCACTGTCCCAGGTGATGGTGCATTAGGATCAGACCTAATGAATCAAATGGTTAAGGAGCAGACCAACCTCAAAAGCAAATCGACAGAGAATTATGTAATAGAGAAAAGTTGAAACAAGTTCAAGGATAAAAACATGCAACTGCATCAGAGGTCATTATATACACATTCACACATGTGTACAAGTTATATGTTAGCTTTCTTACTAATATCAATTAATTAACGTGACAGTGTAGAACAATTTCAAGGGGATGGAAAATATCCAACATGAAACTGCAACTTCAAAAAAGTATAAAATTTATGATAATAATGTGCCTATGCTGATCCATTCACACACATCACATGCACACATTGACATATGGTATACCCATATACACTTAAACATATCCACTAAAATAATAATATGAGTCTCTGTGCAAACACAGCCCTCTGCTGCCCACTGAGCCGGGGGGTCAGGGACAATAACTCCTATAGGAAGGCCAAGTACAGAGTCTGGACCATTCCTTTAGACCCGCTCCCCTCCTGGTGAAGCCCACTCCCAGGCTGCAGCAAGGGGAGCTGGGCTGGACTAAGATCCCCTCAGGGGACAAACTAGGCCTTGATGAAAACCAAGGCAGAACACATTCCCCCTCACTGCTCTGTGGATAACAGGCTAATCTCAGCTTTTATAAATGGAGGACACTATGCCTTAGTATTAAATGCTGGATACAGGCAGAGCGCATAGCTCGGGGGGTAGGATGCCGGCCACATACATCCAGGCTGGCGGGTTTGAACCCAGCCTGGGCCAGCTAAACAACAATGACAACTGCAATAACAACAACAAAAAAAACAGCCAGGCGTTGTGGCAGGCGCCTGTAGTCCCAGCTACTTGAGAGGCTGAGGCAAGAGAATCACTTAAGCCCAGCGATTTGAGGTTGCAGGTGAGCTGTGACGTCACCACACTCTACCAAGGGCAACATAGTAAGACTCTTGTTTAAAAAATAATAATAATAATAAATAAATAAATGCTGGATATAGAATAGGGTAGAAACCCCTTAGCCACACAGAATATACTCTAAGAATCCCACTGGATCTGTGGATACTACTGAACTTTATGTACTATGTAACTCAAAGAATTATCAATGTAATTTTGAAAAGAAAAAGAAAACAGATGGCTTGCTAAATAATATGAACATTTTATGACAAATATAGGATGGACATAAAGTTCATGTGTAATTTAAAATAGTTTAACATAATAAACTGCACATGAACTTTATATCCATGCTGCACTATCTGTAAGTGTATGATCTGAAAACTGTACTATAAAATATCACAGTAAAACATGCACAGAAGAATTTTCTGCAGCTGGGCATGTGTATCATGCTTACAATCCCAGCACTTTGGGAAACCAAGCTATGAGGATTGTTTCAGGTCAAGAGTTCAACCCCATCCTGGGTAACATCACCAGTGCCCCTCTCTATATACAGAAAAACAAGCAACCAGGCACAGGGATGTGCCCCTGCACTCTCAGCTACATGGGAGGCTGGGACAGAAGGAAGACTTCGGCACAGGAATTGGAAGGTGCAGTGTGACTGGGCCACTATACTCCTGTCTGTGAGAGGACCGGAAAAAAAAAAAGGAATTGCTGCAGGAACAGCATTGCCTCTGTGGGATAGAAACACTGAGAATGACTGAACCCATCTACTGCTCTCAGATATTTATGTTGATTCCATATTATAAAACATGATAGAATTAAAAACTCTGTATCACTAATGTCTATCTGTCCATATTTTTCCTGATCATAAACAATTTGGCATGAGAAACACAGTGACTCAGTTCTTTAGCTTGAAATGTAGTAGAAAGTCAGGCAGAAAAGATGTCCCCTAAAACGCCCTTTCCAGAATGTACATGTTACCCCATGACTTCCCTGTGCAGCTGGTCTAATCCTCCTCTACAGAGTCCTGGCAGTGCACCCAGATGTGGCCCTAGTACAGTCCCCGCTGCCCAACAGCACTGACATCACAGGGCCACACCCCCTCCCTAACCTAGGGCTGGGGATGAAGCCCTTCCCAGGACTGTACCAAATTGAGCCTCTCCATGAGGTCACGTTACTGGGTCTCAGTGAGTTAGAATTAAAGTAGAGATGAGAAAAACTGAAGGAAGGCATGGGGGAGGGGGAGCAAACATGTTATTCAGAATGGCTCAGAATCAGAGAAGATCAGCAACTCCAATGCCAGCATCCGAGTAAGTAAAAGACATAACAATTCACCAAGATTATCACTTTACCTGAGTAAGAGACATTCCGGACTCCTTTTCTTTCCTCTTCCTCCTGATCTGGGCTTCTTCCTCACCCCACATGAATCTTAAAAAGTCAATCCAGAAGGTCAAAAATACAACATTCAATGGTGACAATCAACACTCCCTTTCAGTGCCACAATCCCATGGAAAGGAAAGATTTCCCATGTAAGAAGACAGTTCTCTCCTGTCCATAATGGCAAGGGGTGTTGAACTAGTGATGAACTAGTGATCCTTTGATCCCTCCTTCAGACCCTGCTCCCCTCCTAGTGAATCCCCCACACACACACTGTAGCAGAGGAGAGCTGGGCTGCACTGAGCTTCCCTTCAGGGCACAGCTCCAAACCCGGGCACAGCACAGTCCCTCACCACTCTGTGATCACAGGCTGAGCTCAGCCCTCAGCAGTGGAGCACACTGAGCTGCTCAGTGCTGGACACAGACTGGACACACCTGGGCACTGGAACTCAAAACTAAGAAAGAAGAGGGAATGATCAGATATGCAACAAGCTGCTGACAGGAAAATAAAGATAAAGACAGGAAATTAAATACTGGATTAAGAAATGCAGAGGTTACTGTGACTGAGAAATAAGGTATTAGTGGATGGTGAGTGAACAAACCTTGACTGGAAAGGGGTAAGTCAAGAACTGGAAGTAAGAATTAAATACATATGACATGAAGACTTTAGGGTTTGTGCTCTTAAACTGGGCACAGAAGAGAGCTATGTGCTACAGGCAAATGTAGTTTGCAGGGTATTTGGCTTGAATCTGGAAATATGGAAGGAAAATAAAGGCTTTAGAGAGTGTATCTGTACGTGTATGTGTGTTTTCATGGACAAAACCACCATAGGGTAACAAAAAAAATTTTTTGTGAAAGCAAAAACAGATGCAGCCATGCAGATGGGACACCACACCTTTCTGAGACTCTGAGCGAGACTGGCAATGCTGCATAATCACAGGGTCAGCAATAGCCAGGAGCGGGGACAGAGCATTCCCAGTCACTACTCAGTACAGGCTGAGACAGACAGGGCCAGTAGGAAATGTCTCCCCTCTAATGTTTGAAGTAGAAAAAACTATTCCTACTCAACACAGAATATTTCACCTCTACTCACTAATGTGTGTGTGTGATTTTTCCCACACTGACCACTTTTCTGGCATACTCTCAGCTGGGTGCCCCACGATTTAACTCAATTTTGATAACTATAAACACATGGGGATAGGGTCAGATCCCACAGGTTAAGGACTGAGTCCCACAGACTGGCCCTCCCTTCAGATGCAGATAAAAATCATGGTTTCCAACCCCTCTCCTAGATTTTCATTAATTTGTGAGAATGGTTCTTGCTTCTGTCTGTTCATATATGTGCTTTATAATATATTCATATCAAATGAGGCAATCTATGTAAACTATTCTCTTGAGTGTGCAAATAGCTCTATCAAATAAATATGAGGAAAAAGTCATGAAACACACACTTTATAGCTGTTCAGTCACAAGTTCTGGTCCCTTCCTGGGACCTAGGACTAGTATCTGATGTGGGCAGCATTGTACAGCTGAGCCATACAACTGAGGATCTGATCCCATGTCCAGGTAGACAGTGTGATAGCCAAGTTACCTTACAAACACCTTAGGGTGTCTGATGGACAACTGCATATTAATGAGTGACCCTACATATTTCAGTGACCAGAGGTGACGTGTTCTGTGTTGAGCATTCACTGACTTACTGATCATGAAAGTACAACTCATGCACTGCCCTACTCCCTACCCCATCTCAGGAAAAGGGAAGAGGGTGACCCACAATTGAATGAGTCAACTCACTGCCCTCTGGCTTAATCCAGGCTCCAAGTGGAAGCTAGCCTGTAAGGCTGGGAATTATTTCATGCACCAGCATTACAAACAGGAGTTGTGCAATTCTCAACTTCATCTGTATCTTTGCAGCAAATTATAAACTTATTAAATGACAAATAGAGAAAACACTGTGTCACAACTGAATCATCACACACAATCACCTCAAGACTTACTGGGTTCATTTCCTCCTTGTGTTTCCCTCCTTCATTCTCTATAAACCGCTCATCCAAACCTTCTCTCCCCTGCTCCCGGTTTTCTCTTTTCCTCTGTTTCCCCCTAGGCTTCTGTTCCTCATTTTGTTGCCCTCTCTCCTGCTCTTTCTCTCCTTCTTCCTGCTATTCCTTCTTTTAACTGCTCTGCCCCATTCTGGAAACATGTGTTACCTTTTGCAGTTCTTTCCCTCAATCTTTTGATTGTCCCAATTTTATATATTTCTGCTCCTTTCTTCCCCATCTCTGTTCCCCCTCTGTTCTCACTGTAAAATTTCCTCTTCTATGTTACATCTTCATCTCCCCACTCTCTAGCACCTCAGCTGTGGTTTGTTCTCTCTACTTGTCACCAAGGTGCATCTTCTTGTCCCAGCACCAGGCTGCTCTGCCCTGACTCACGATCATTCCAGCCCTCCCACCACTCTCTGAGGTGGCTCCTCCTTTGCTGCCAGTTGCCCTATGTTACTGTCCTTCATCTGTCAAATCTAGGTTTTCTCTAAATTGCTTCAGGGACTTTTCTCCCCCTCCTAGTTTCTCAGCTCCTGCTTTCACTCTTCAGTCTCTCTGCAAATCCCTCTCATGTCCTCTTCTTTGCAGGGTTCATGTGTCTTATTCTTCCTTACTCTAAGTTTTTCTATATTCTGTTTTGCTCTCTATCTATCTTTCTCCAGAGATTCACGAGGAAGCAATAGGAATAACATACCCACCTCCTGAAAAGCACACAAGAATTTGGGATGAAAGAACATTCAGTGCTACGGGACAAGCCCCAGGTCACCTCCCCCAGGACTCAATTCGAGAAATCGAAAGTGGTGACCGATAAGAGGCGTGGAGAACAGACCGCCTGGCCAAAGGAGGAAAAAGCAGGGGTTTTAGGAACTCTTAGGACAGAGCTGGGGTCTGCAGAACCCCAGGACCAGGGAGAGGACGGGGTTCCTCCGGAACCGGGGCTGCGGTGCTACCCTCCAGGAGCGACTCAATGCGAGGCCTGGGGGCCTCGAAGGGCGTGAACGCCCCCCCGCCGGTGAGGACTTTAAAGGGCACTGAGGGAGTGCAGGGGTCACTGAGGGGCTTTAGGGAGGGACATGGTGCGAAAGGCAGTGTCTCTACGGACCTGTGGCAGGAAGACCAGGGACAAGACCCTCCTCAGGGAGACTCAGCTCACAGGGAAGTGACCCTGGACTCTCACTGGTGCTGGGACAAGAAGATGCACCTTGGTGACAAGTAGAGAGAACGAACCACAGCTGAGGTGCTAGAGAGTGGGGAGATGAGGACTCTCCTTCGGGGCGGGAGGAACCTTGCGGGGATTTAAGATCTCTACAGCCCGCGATCCCAGACATCGAAGTGATGGGAACTGCGAAGCAGAAAGTTAATGTAGACAATGGAAAACTCACCTGACGTAAAAGGGCCTTCACTCGGAGCCATCGGCTTCCGGGTCTTCTGGTCCTGTGCGCGCAGGACAGGGCGGGGTGGGGCGGGGACAGAGAGTGGGCGGTGTCTGGGCGGGGCCTGCCCTTCCCCCGCCTTCGCTCCCCTAGTACCCAGATTTCTACCTTTAGAGGGTAAACTTACCTGTGAGACTGGAGCAGCTCAGCAGCCTAGGAACTGGCATCTGGCTGGGTGCGTCAACGTCCGCTGGCGATTAAATACAGGGAGGTTCCTGCAATTAAAATTAAGTTTAGCAATTAAATTAAACACCCCAGAGGAGAGGCAAACTACAATGTGAATTGCAAGACCCTGTCTGGGCTGAATGTGCAATTTCATGCTGAGGTCCAACAGAACATAGTAGAAATCCTTTCCGTTTCTATTCCCTTTTCTCTCCAGAGGGAGAGTTTCAATCCTGAGCTCAGTTTCAGAAATTCTCCCAAGGACAACACCCAATTCGTGGAGGTCTCAGGCAAGTGATAAGGTGGTCCCCAAGAGTTGCTTTTAAAAAAGCGGTAACTTTTAAATGTAGATGGAAATTACATAAGTATTCTCACAGTACTCTCTTACACCCTTGAGATGATGTTACCTTAAATAACTTTAAGGTGAACTTTATTCAAGAAACAAAAGGTGAACTTTGTTGACCTCATAATACCCTCACATCCAAATGTTCTAAATGTACCACAAATTCATGTGCACTTAAGTACATTGGGAAAATAATTAGAAAACATACTTTTATTTAAAAGTTGTAATATATTTTAGGTTTTTTCTTGTTTTCTCTTTTTAATATTCTGCCAGGAGTGGAAAACAAAGCCTGTGAAATTGTCTTCATGACACCATTGAGTATATTGACCAAAGTATATTCTGCAATATTTCTAAGTGTATTGCACAGACAGATTATTCTTTTATAAAACCCTTAAGAAAGTAAAGCTAATATGTCTGCCAGCAATAATTTAATGGCAATGTTTTTAACTTAACACGTACCAGTATGTTTTTCTCTCACATCCTTAATTTTAAAAGATTTCATCCATCTTGAAGTGGTAATTAGTTGATATAGTATGTTGAGATAAGAAAATTACCATAATTAAAATATCAGCAGGCAGATGTTGGTGTGGATGTGGAGAAAAGGGATCACTTCTGCACTGCTAGTAGGAATGCAAGCTAATATGTCCCTTTGGGAAAGAAGTATGGAGAATACTCAGGGATATAAAAGTAGACCTGCAATTCCTCTACTAGGTGTATATCCAAAAGACCAAAAATCACTTTATAACAAAGATATTTGCACCAGGTTGTTCATTGCAGCTCAATTCATAATAGCCAAGTCATGGAAGAAGCCCAAATGCCCATCAACCCATGAATGGATTAATAATTGTGCTATATGTATACCATGGAATATTATGCAGCCTTTAAAAAGGATGGAGACTTTACCTCTTTTATGTTTGTATGGATGGAGCTGGAACATATCCTACTTAGTAAAGTATCTCAAGAATGGAGGAAAAAGTATCCAATGTACTCAGTACTATTATGAAACCAATTTACAATTACTCACACTTTCATATGAAGAATAGATCACAACTATGGCTCAGTATGAAGGAGGGGGAGGGGAGAGGAGGAGGCAGATCATATGGAGGGAGGGTGAATGGTGGGATCACATCTACTGTGCATATTGCAAGGGTACAAGTCGGATCTATTAAGCCTAGAGTATAAATGTCTTAACACAATAATTAAGTAAACAAGGTGAGGGATATATTAACTAGGATGTATTAACTAATTGCTTGTGAAATCGGCACATTGTACTCCATAAATGCATTAATGTATACATGATGTATGTGTTTATGATTTAGTAAAAAAATTGTATATGAAAGCAGCACATTGTACCCCCTAAATGCCTTAATGTATACATGTTCTACCTCTTTATTATTTAACAAAAATAAATAAATAAATAAAATATTAGCAGGTTAAAATGGGCAAAATGTACTGCCATGGCACACAGACGAATATGAAAAGTTTTATCAGCATTTTTTTAATGTTACAATTATTACGTTTTAAGAAACAGAGTCACACTGTGTTGGCCAGGCTATCTTTGAATGCTTGGGCTGAAGGAATCCTGCTCTCTCAGCTCCCACAAGTAGCTAGGACTACAGGTGCATGCCAGGTTGACCCATATCAGCATATTTCCCTTATTGTTTATTTATTTCTTGAGACATGGTCTTGCTCTGTCTTCTGGGCTGGAATCACTGCAAACTTATGGCTCTTTGCAAACTCAAAGTCCTAGGCCCAAGCAGTTCTTTGTCCTCAACCTCCCACAGTGCTAGGATTACAGTCATGAGCCACTATGCCTGACCTCAGTAAATCATTAAAATTTCAAATAAAATTTTCAAGGTAAGAAGTACTTTTGTCTACTGAGTGTATATTATAGTTTGTGCCACAAAAAGAAGAGAATACACACATTGTGACACAGATGAAACGATGAAAATACTTGTCTCTATAATAATAGAAACTCAAACTCAGCTTAGAAGATATTTTATTGAACAGCATTCTAGCCAGGCGTGGTGGGGCACAACTGAAGATCTAGCTACTCAGCAGACTTAGGCCTGAGGATTTCTTGAGCCCAAAAGTTGAGGTTGCTGTGAGCTATGATGCCACTGCATTCTATTCACAGCAACAAAGTGAAACTGTGTCTCAAAAACAAAAAAGAGAAAGAAAGGAAGAAAGAAAAGGATTGTTGCAATAAAAGGAATTCTCCACAACTAAGCTCTCCAAATATCCAAGGGTCACACAGAAAACACCTTTTCTTTGGTATAGAGGAAGAAACAAGGATAGAAAGCACCAAGTACTGGGCAGTGATGAGCACTTGGCATGACCTACAGTTCTCCAGGGAATGCTTTTTTTTTTTTCAAATTTAATACCCTATTTACTTATTTAATTTTGAATTTATCTTTAAAAGGTAATAAATCCAAAGTTTGTAGATTATCTTTCAATGGTGATATCTAGACATACATTTTTTTAATTAAATCATATATACATAGATCATGAACTTATACAAAGCCTCCTCTCAGGATGGGCTGTCATGGAAGAGAGGGTAGTCATTTCAATGACCAAAGGTGGTCCAACGTTCAGGGGCCTGGGAGAAGTAGGAAAGCCTAATTGAGGTTTGATTACGTCAACTTCACTAACATTTCTCATTGATCAGTGGGGACAAACAATTCAACAATCTTTCCTAAGAAGAGGATGGGAATTCGGAGGGTCTGTCTCTGGATTTTTACTTCTGTAAATAAGGGAGCTTTTGTTAGACTTAATGAAGTGATGTGAGGAAATGTGGTTCTTTGCAGTGAGCTGTTTTCACAAAAACAAAAAGGCAGTGGGAGGAAGGGAGTGGTTGTTGTTCTTCATACTTTCTTATCTCCTAGGAGTATATGGTGAAGAATACTTCAACATGTCACCATGTATTACATGAAGCTATATTATAAAATTAATGCATGCTATATTTCACAAATGAAATATGAGAAAATGTACAGTAATAGTAATAGCAACAAATTTACCCTATACCTCAGTCTTTGAATGGCCATGTGGTGTCTGTTTGCATCACATAAATGAGACATTATTATAATTGTTAAATTTTATAAATATATACATATTATATATATTATTATTGGCCATCCATGTTGACTGATGAGGAGAGAACTGAAGGGAAGAAAAAGGAAAAAGAAGAACAAAAAGATATGGCTGTAAATCTCCAAAGTTAGGGTTTTGAGTAACTGTTAAATTGAAAAACCTAGAGTTATATTTAGAAAAATATTTTTCTCTTTTCCATTTTCCTGGTGATTATGGGGGGGAAATGTGTACACAGCTGCATGAATTCTTTGATCATAATTAGACAACACAAACAGTAATTGAAATGTAATGTCAACTTGACAGTGAAAAATTAATCTAAGTTGACCCAATATCCCCTCTGTACCAGCTGAGCCCTGCTGAACATGAGAGGGGACTTTTTTTTCTCTTTCAGAGAAATAAGCTCATGAGAATAATTTTTTCCTTATAAACACAAAGAAACTTCTGTTGTTTTCTGTGACCTAGAAAAGAAAGCTGTATGAATTTACAATTTAGATTTGGCATATACAGAATAAATACTGATGTAAATGAAATAGATCTTCCTTTAAAAGTCTGTGTCCACCAACCTGCTGAATAGTCTTCTATTCAGCCCTCTGTGAGGACTGAATAGTCTATCAGTCCTCTGTGAGGACCTACTAGGGTTTAGTGTATCTAAACTAGTAAACACAAACTACTAACTCCCGAACTGCTCAAAGGCAGGACATTATCCAAGAAACGATATTGATGTCATTTAAGAAATTCTGGGAAAATATAACTAAAATTTTAAAAAATCCCATCATTATCCAAAACTCCTCTCCACAGAAGTAATGAAGACAGATTTTATGAATGAATGAATCGGCATTAAGCCAGAATGTGACAGGCAAGAGACAAAACCTGTTAAGAAAGGAAACAGGAAGAAATGTCAGACATTCATCCAACTCCTTCTGTATTGACTCTTGTTCTCAAGATAAACACTAATTAGCCTCAGGTAAGAGAAGCTGACAGCACCCTTGGTCACATATGGTTCACCCTGACTCTATTTGGTAATTGGGGTGACCATCTACCTTGGCTGATTGGCTTTATCCAGAGGGACGGCGAAACCCTAACCCACATATTGATGACAGGTGGTGGGTTTATAGCTTGGAGCCAAGTGCTTTCTCTGGTTAGGCTCCAATGGTCCCAGAGAACTGAGATACAGGTGCTCCCCCCACCTGACATGTCAGGTGAACAGCCTTCAAAGTCCATCAAAAAGATGCCCTCAGGGGTGGTGCCTGTGGCTCAAGGGGTGGCACACTGGCCCTATATACTGGAGGTGGTGGGTTCAGACCCAGCCCCAGCCAAAAACTGCAAAAAAAAAAAAAAAAAAAAAGAAAGAAAAGAAAAGAAAAAAGATGCCCTCAGGTTATTAGGCTGGCAAAAAGTTTGTGTAGTTTCTAACAATACGCATTTCATGGGACAGTCCTCATATCCACATGTTTTCTAAAATAAATATTCTGGAAAAAGAGGAGAGAGGAAAGGGTCTTCCCTTATTTTCAAAGGAGGAATATAGCCTCTCATTTGTAAGTTGAATTTGTCCTCATGATGCTCACACAGAATATTTATAGATGACCTTAATATAGGCCAATAGAATATTTTAACTCAGTGGGAAAAAGTTAACTACAAAGCAAATATATTTCAAAGAGAGGAATGTGGCTGGGTGCCATGACTTACTCCTATAATCCTCGGCCTCTGGGAGGCTGAATCTGGAGAATTGCTTGAGGCCAGGAGATTAGCCTGAGCAAAAGTAAGACCCCCATATCTAGAAAAGATAGAAAAATTAGCAAGCTGTGGTGGCATGCACTTATAACTTCCAACTAGTTGGGAACCTGAGGCAGGAGTGTCCCATGAGTCCAGGAGTTTGAGGTCTCAGTAAGCTATGATGCCACAGCACTCTACCCAGGGGACAGAGTGAGACTCTGTCTCCAAAAAAAAAGTTTGCAAACATATCCTAGAAAAAGTGCTTGTTTTCATGGGCTGATGTTCAGCTGCATACCTCATTGCTGAAAATCACTACAGTCACCTTCAAAGAACTCCCCTTGGGAAACTATGTGCCAACACCAGTGCCTAGTCCACACTTCAAAGAAATGTTGGAACTCTTTCTGCAATGGCCATAAGAGCTGTTGTTATATGAGGTTGGACAATTAAGTTTGCAAACCTGTCCTAGAAAAAGTGCTCTGAAGGATGGACTAGGTGCTGGCATCAGTGCACAGCTTCCCAAGGGGAGTACTTCGAAGGAGACCTAGTGATATTCAGCAATGAAGTAGCACTTTTTGTAGGTTGAATGCAAACTTAATTGTTCGACCTCAGATATACTAATGAGGCAACTCTTCTACTCTCCTGAATGGTGGCTGGTCACCAGAAAAATGAAGCCATGCCAACAGATGAATCCAGCTACCTACCGTTACCTCATCTTTGATAAACCAATTAAAAACATTGAATGGGGAAAAGATTCCCTATTTAACAAATGGTGCTGGACAAACTGGCTGGGGACCTGTAGAAGACTGAAACTGGACCCACACCTTTCACCATTAACCCAAGATAGATTCTCACTGGATTAAGGACTTACACTTAAGACATGAAACCATAAAAATACTTGAAGAAAGTGCAGGGAAAACACTTGAAGAAAT
>CAUYQV010021737.1:0-22012 GCA_963574575.1 Galagoides demidoff
AAGGAATAATTTCTATTCTTTTAAATTTGCTGAGGTTAGCCATGTGACCTAAAATACGGTCGATTTTGGAGCATGTCCCATGGGCCAATGAGAAAAATGCGTATTCAGTTTTGTTAGGATGACATGTTCTCTAGATGTCCGTTAAATCCAAATGCTGAATGGTTATGTTTAATTCTGAAATTTCTTTGCTAAGCTTCTTGTTGGAAGATCTATCCAACAATACCAAAGGAGTATTAAAATCTCCAACTATGATGGAGCTAGGAGAAATCAAGTTGCTCACGTTAATTAGAGTATCTCATATAAATTGAGGTGCATTCTGGTTGGGTGCATAAATATTGATAATTGAAATATCATGGTATTGAGTATTACCCTTAACCAATATAAGTGTCCATCTTTATCCTTGCTTACCTTTGTTGGCTTAAAGCCTATTGTATCTGTGAATAAAATTGCAACATCTGCTTTTCTCTGCTTTCCATTTACCTGGAATATAGATGACCATCCCTTCACCCTGAGTCTATATTTGTCTTTTAAGGTAAGATGGGATTCTTATATGGAGCAGATATCTGGCCTGAGTTTTTGTATCCAGTCAGCCAGCCTGTGCCTCTTTAGAGGGCAATTTAAGCCATTCACATTAATTGAGAATGTTGATAAGCCTGGTAAAATTTTGGGTATCAAATTTAATCCTATGGACATCTTTAATATTTTCACCACTGTGGAAGTTGGAATTTGATCAAAATTTTCTGTGTGAGTTTACTTATGTTGTGGAGGATTGCACTGGCCATTGTGGAGAATAGGTCTGAGAATATCCTGGAGGGCTGGTTTAGTTATAGCAAATTTCTTCAACATGTGAATGTCATTAAAGTATTTAATTTCTCCATCATAAATGAAACTCAGTTTAGCTGGATACAGGATCCTGGATTGAAAGTTATTTTGTTTTAGGAGATTAAAAGTCAATGATCACCCTCTTCTAGCCTGAAAGGTTTCAGCAGAGAGATCTGCAGTCATTCTAATATTCTTCCCCTTGTAGCCTATGGTTTTCTTACATCTGGCTGCTTTCAGTATTTTCTTTTTTATATTAACTTTAGTGAAGTTAATTATGATGTGCCTGGGGGATGTCTTGTTCAGGTTGAGTCATGCTGGGGTTCTGAAACTATCTGCTATCTGAATTTCAGAATCACTTGGCATGTCTGGAAAGTTCTCGTTCATAATTTTATAAAGAAGAGCCTCTGTGCTTTGTGAAGCAACTTCATCACCTTCAGGGATTTCTATAAGATAAATATTAGTTTTGTTTGAATTATCTCAGAGCTCTCTGAGAGAGTAATCCGTTTTTGCTCTCCATTTCTCTTCATCCTTGAGCACTTACTTGGGCACATTCAGAAACTTTGTTTTCATTGTTACATATCCTTTCTTCTGTCTGCTCCATTTTGTTACCAAGGGATTCTCCCATATCTTTCAGATCTTTGAGGGCTACAACCTCTTGCCTCAGTGTTTCAAAATCTTTGGTCATTTTATCTTTCAAATCATTGAATTCTTGAGATAGCTTTGAATAGTTTGGAATTCTAAATCCTTCCTTTCCTCCAATCTGTTAATCTTATTAGTTATCTAGATTCCGAACCTGATTTCTGTCATCTCAGCATCTGTTTATGGATGGGATCTTCAAAAGCATCTGCCCCATCCTTCCTTGGGGGAGTTGATCTACTCTGGTTGTTCAGGTTACCTGAATTTTTCTGCTGATTCCACCCCATGCTGAATTTGCACTGTTTAAAGACCATCCCAAAACCATTCTGCCAGTGACTGTCACCAGAGAAGATGTTGGCTTCCTCTGATTGTCTGGAGAGACAGAGTGTGTCTGCCCGGAAAAGCCTTAAGGGTGTGAGCCTTATTGTTCCTGCTGCTGCGGTTGCTGCTCATCGTCTTGGGGTACCACCGTTTCAATGTGTTTCCCTCTCAACTGACCATCCTTTCGCATATCTTGGCTGCCGGGCCTTGAGTGCTGGGAACATGGCTGGGTCAGTCCTTGTTGTGCTCCACTTGGGTTTCCGTCAGGGGGTGAGGGGACAACCGGCAGCCTCATGGGGAATGTGGACCTGGGCCAGTCCTTGTTGCATGTGGCCAGGGCTTGCTGGTGGGTGAGAGAGCAAGTGGCAACCCCGTGAGGCAGTTCTCAGGCTGCAGGGCAGGGACAGGGCCCTTGGTCCCATAGGAGTGGGGGAATGCTGCTCTTCGGTCTCCTCTCACTCTCTCTACAGGTGAGGGGGGAAGGGTGGACTGTAAATTCAAAATAGCGGTGAGAATATTAGTTCTATTTTTCTCTCTGGCAAGAGGGTGTTCAGAGTCCCAGCAAGGTCTCTCCAGGGGATTAGACCCCACTGTCTGTAGCTCTCACATGTGAGGTGAGATATTAGGTCCTCAGTTTATCACTTGTTGCCCCTCACAGGGGCAGATGGATAGAAAACAAAGAGAAAAGGACAACTTTCTTGGGGGAGGGGACAGATACTTTCCCTTTGGGATGTATTATGTACCTGTAGATTGCTTTCTAGGAGTCATAGCTTGCCTCAGCAGAGGTGTCCTGCAGATATCACACTTCTCTCTTGGCTGGGCTCCTAGTCTTCAACTTTGTTGGATGTTTTCTGGATTCTAACTTTCCCTCTGGACGGGAGCTTCTATCGGAGACTGGTACCTGTCGGCCATCTTGCCCTGCCACCCATGTCCTGAGCACACATTGCAAACACAGCCTCATCCCTCCATTGCTGCTTTGGGTTCCCTGGATTCCATCAGCAGCCAAGTCCCCTATTCTAATCAGCAGCTGCCAGCATAGCATCTTTACATTATCCCCAAGTGGGAAACTATCTAAATGACCTTCAGCAAGAAAATAGATAAAGAAATTATGTAATATTCACAAAATGTAATACTTCTCATTTATAAAATGTACAAACTACTGGTCCCCGCAATGAGCATGGCTTATTCTAAAAACTTTATGATGAATGACTGACTAAATCTAGACACTACCAAGTACATTCTGAAGTTTTAAAACAAGCAAAATCAAGATATAGTATTAGAAATTATAATCAGTGGTTGTCTAGAGTGAGGTGGGGTGGAAGGCTACTGAAAAGAAACACAAGAGATCTTTCTGGAATGATGAAAATGTTCTTATATCTTGATTGGTTATGGTTACATTGGTGTAGAAATTTGTCAAAACACTCAATTTTATATTTGTAATCTGTACATACTCTGTATATAAGCTATCTCTCAATAAACATTATATATGTATAAATTTAACACATGTATACATTTTGATATAGCATATATCATCTATAACTTCTCATCATACATAGTATTAGATCACATAATATTTATAATAACAAAAAAAGATGAAAATAATGCTGTGTTTGGGGAGAGATTATAAGAGATTATCACTTTTATTCTTTATTTCTACAAATATATATAAATTTTACAGTTATTGCAATATAAATTTCAAAACAATTGTGATATTTTCACTATAGATGAATCCCTATTTTCTCTGTTATAAATTTAAAAAATGCATAGTGTGAAATCTTCACTGTTTTATTAATTCTCAAATGTTCTCAATATTATTTAATTGAATGATGAGCTGCTTAGTAAAGAAGTACTGACCTTTCTGAGTCCTACTCTATGGCAAGCATTTCACATCATTTTCCTATGATCTTCCTCAGTAGATATTTGACCTGCCAAGGATATTTTTCAGTCATCCTTCTGGAGAAGCCTGGAGTAATAACTAGAGATAGGAAATATATCATTTGTATACCTTACTCATTTTATCTTGGATTTACACATATTGAAATATTATAAAGACTTCCCTCTGTTTTTATCAACATACTTACATAAAATTAGCTTTCAACTCCATCTCACTTTCAATTTCCAGAAAGCATCCAGACAGATTATTAGGAGATAGAAGTACAAAAATGCTTTTTGCTTGATTCTCAGAGACCAGCCTGAGATTAGAACTACTTGTATTCAAAAGCACAGCAGACAGGAGACTCCTGAGTCTCTCCTGGCTCCCAGGATGCATGGAAGGGATGGTCCAGTGATGCTGCAGTAAGGTGGTAGAGGTAGCACTTTTCATGGCCCACTATGGTCAGAAACCACATAGCTCTGCAGTACAAACATCAGATGGTAATGGAGACCAAAAGATCTGAGTAAAAGCAGCTGAGACTAAGAACAAGGATAAGCTAAGGTGAGAGGTGTCACCAGGGAAGGGCCATGGGTCTTTTTTTATGCTGATAAATAAAAATGTTTACTTACTTTTAGCAGAATATAATATCATTTCAAAAATGTTTCTGTTAGGACAAATCCCAGGGATTTTAAATGGTTATTTACTGTATGATTGTTACTGATAGTTTCTGGTGGAACTTTTCCCAGCCTATCAGAGGCCAAGGCTTAATTCTGCAAAGTCTCTCTGACAGGTAAGCAATGAATGCTTTGGTCTCATACTTCTCTGCTAGAAAGAGAAAATTTCAGGCCAGTGGGAAGTAGGACCTTCATTGTATATGTCACAATCAGATGCATGATTTTGGTTTGACTACTCCATAGAAATACGGGACACACTGACTGTCCTAAAGAAATGTAGCTTTCTGACTATCTGTCTTATCTATCCACATTCTTTCAATGATCCCATAGCAAACCATTAATGAACAACAAACAAAAAACAGTAAAAATATACCTGCTAACCTTTCACCATTTATAATTTGCTGAGGAATTTACATAAATATATTGAAAAATAATAAATCCATCAATTCTCATTTTTTAAAAATAGCTTTTCTGGGTGGCACTTGTGGCTCACAGAAGTAGGGCCCCAGCCCATATGCCAGAGGTGGTGGGTTCAAACCCCGCCCTGGCCAAAAGCTACAAAAAAAAAAAGAAAAAAAATAGTTTTTCCAACTTAATCAGACTATTCAACATTTCTCCATTTCTATGTGTACCCCCTGAACCTCACTAAATGCAATTAACAAAAACCCAAACTCTAGAGATGTTTATATCAACTCCCTAAAACAATAAAATATGCCTTTGTCTTTAATTTCTATAACTTCACTCTTTCTACTATAAGTGTTTCAAAGATGTTTGTACTATTTTCAAATATATCAAATTTTAAATTTTCACACAAATTTTTCTTCCCACCCTTTGCAAGTCTCCATTTGCATCCACACTGACAAAAAGAGTAGTGAATGAAAAACAACTTCCTGAACTAAAGTTTAAGTTTTTTTGCTTAAAAAAAAAAATAGAGATAAGTGTTTACACTTGCTCCTAGATCTCCAAGATTGTTACTTCACTTATTTGTTGGAATGACAACAAAATACAAATTTTGTTTGATTAAAACTAAGCAAATGAAACATATGTTTTCCTCTATTGGGTTCTGGGTCAGTTAAATTCAGCTTATTATTGATCTTTTACAATTGGGCTGTGTAGTTAAATTTTCAAAAAATATTTTGACATATGGGAAATTTAAACCTAGGAAAATAAAAATATGAAATTTTAAAAATACTAGCACATCACATATATTTACTTAAATTTGTTTAGCCTGGTGGAGAGAATTTTAAATTAAATCCAATTTTGTATATATATACATATATATATATATATATATATACACACACAAACATATACACATATTGTGTGTGTATGTGTATATACTATGTACATACATGTGTATGAACACACACAATAAATTTACCTAGCAATTGGAAGGGAGTGGTTTGAAAACCTAATATTATATGTAAATATAATCATTCAATAAAAAGAACTGTGTTTTGAAATAACCATCCTGGATAAATAAACAACTACTGCATCTAACTCTAGATAGGCATCTTACCATAAAAAACCACATATGTCCAAGGCTCTTCTCAACTTTGTGAATAATAAGTATCTTTAAACTGCCATTATCAGTAACTATTTAGTGTGCTCTGTATTTCTATCTGTGGTTATGTCTGGAGGAATTGCATCAAGATGGACAAAGCTGGATTCTTTTTCTTGCTTTGATAAAGAAGTAGATTTCAAAGTAAGAAAAAGAATTCAGATCTGTTATGGAAACAAAACTGTGCACAATGGAGTTTGGGGGCTGATTAGTTAAACAGCATGGCTATATTACTGTAACACCAAACCTAGTGATTTGAAATCATAAAACAAATTACCTTAATTAGTGAACAAATTAATTTTCAAATATAATTAAAATAATACATATACTGTATTATTTAAAGAGATATTGCAACAATAGATGGCTAACTGATGCCCAGTTTTCAGTATTGATAATAAAAGGTACATGTAGTTTATTTTTACATTAAGTAAAATTCCAAATTTCTTACATGGTGTCTATGTAAGGAAGATAAATTTCCTCTTTTGTAGTTTCTGATATTCAAGGTACAGTTAAATTATGGGTGGTCTGGAGAATCTATGCATTCCCCAACTCAGAGTAACTATACCACCTGTTCATAGCTCATGAAACCAAAAAACATTATAAGAGATGATGGCCCCAGTTTTAGTCCACCATTTTATGTACCTTCTTTCAAGACTCCCTTTTTCTCTGCTCCTTCTTCCCACAGTGACTTGGGTCTGCAGGATTTTTTTTTTCTTTTTTGAGACAGTGTCTTGCTGTGTTGCCCAGGATAGAGTGCACTGTACTGGCATTGACCAGGCTCACTGCAACTTCAGAGGCCTGGGTTCACAGGTTCCCTCCAGGACATCAGCTAATCTATTTGTAGTAGAGAGGGGGTCTTGCTCTTGCTCAGGCTGATCTCCACCTCCTTCCTACTGTGGCCTCCCAGAGTGCTAGGATTATAGGAGTGAGCCACCACTCCTTGCCTAGACTTTTCTGTTTAAAACTCTTTACCACACCCTACTCCATCCACCCACTTAATGCTTATTAAAACCTCAACCTAAGAGACTCCCTTGTCTTGGGACACTTCATTAGCTTTCCAAATCTGGCTTCTTCATAAAAGCATCAGACAGATAGACCATTGTTCTTTTTCATCGGAATGGATGTCTCAAATTTCAGATGTGATAATGAATGTGACAACATGTGTCCTCTGGTGAACTTGCAAGAAATCAGAACTCCTATGCTCTCAACACTGTATTCCTCTTCCCTTTCCAGTGCCAATGAACTGGTGCTGGTGCAGGGCTCCAAATTTCTGCAACTCGAGAATCTGGACAGACATTTATTTAACTGTAAAGCACTTGTTAGGTCATTTTTCTTTTTGGATAGTATTTTAAATAACATACAAAAAACAATAAGGAGAGTTTAAGGAATATACTTTTCTTATCAGTGTTGGGAGCTACTAAATAACTTACTTGTAAAGAATTTTGAACTTTTAAGAAATATGTTAGATACACCCAGGAATAGCATCTGGTGGGCCAGATCTTTCAGCACAAGTAGAGGCTCCAGCAGCAAAATATGAACCGAACCCTGGAAAAGGTACTGTGCTGAGGAACAATACCATTTTTAAGCAAGCCTTTTCTCTCTTAAGGTTTAGAACTTCAGGAGAGAATCCCATCTATTCTCCAGATGGCATGTATTGAGTACCAGTAGGCACACTACAAGACAAAGAACACAAGAGCCCAAGAAGAAGAAACAAAAGTGAGACCTCTTAATTTGGGGACGGATTATGGTACTTGAAATATTCACCTCATTGCATATGACATGACCCTGGCAGAGAGTTATGCCAGGATGTTCACAACCTCTGTGACCCTCTCTTCGCTGAAGTCGAGGAAAGTTATGATGCCTACCAAAACCACAGAGGTGGTGTGGCTGCTGGACCATGGCAGCCAAATGGCCCTGAACTCAGCCCTTACTACTCATGAGTGAGTGGTTCAGATCAGCGGTTTGAGTGCAGAGATTTTCTTGGAAATAATCCAAAGCAATCTTCCTGTAGGAGTCAGACTGTCAGTAAAGGAGCATGCTGAAGATTTCAAGGGATGCTTGAAAGGTCAGACAGAAGTGGAAGAACTGTTGGCCAAGGGGAATTAGCTCTTGCGGACCTGCAATATGCCCACAGCGGTCATATTGAGTGCCAAGGAGAGGAGCTTCCTAGCATATTCAGAGTTAAGCAGGAGGTCCTGACCCTTAGATATCATAGGTTCCCATTCCCACAGCCAGGAATGTGTTCTCTCATCTGTAGCAAGGCTGTGCTTCCCCATTGTTACCACTAACCCTAGTTATCCTCCATCTAATAAAAATTTGCTACTGCCAAAAAAAAATTAATTAATTAATATTTTACATAATACAGTCATATTTTGTTCATGGAAGTCATGCAAAAAGTTATTTGGCAATTATTCTCAGTTTCCACAGTGAGAGGACAAATTGGGAATATATATTTGTTATTGGGAGAGATTAGAACTAAACATTTTTTAGTTGTTATCAGCTATTACACTATCTCCTTTTGGGGGAATAAAGGAAATAACATGATTTAAGCAGAGTCTTAACCCAGAAATAGATACCAGGATAAGACTTCCATCATGATTTCTTTGAGATTCCTTCAGCGTATTATTCTTAGATTTGGTTAAAGTATGTCATTCCCAATGATTAGGTATGGTTAAAAATTTGTAAGAAGTTCTACCTATGTTTTGGGGTTATTACTTATAATCATTACTAGGATCACGACCCAGCTATGTTTGGCAAATAATCTAAAGAGAAAATTATTCTGATTGCCATAAATTACATGAAAATAAATGTGAATTTAAAATCTTAGAACATTTCAGATATTGCTCAAAAGTACATTTCTGTGTGCTATAACTAATGACCCTCTATGTGCAATTACTTGAATTATTGAAAGGCTTGGTATTAATCAACTTGCTATAATTAATTTCAAATATTTGAAAAGTCAGTTTTAAAATATTAAAAGTTTATAAAGTAAACTTGAATGTTATTCAGTCAAAATGACTCTGAAATAAAATTATAATATTAAAACAAGGAAGTAAAGATGATGAATTTAGACAATGAGGACATTAGAAGAATGACTTCAAGTCTTTGCCACTCTCTAGTAGAGAGTAGAGTCTTTCATCTTATTACCATTATTTTCAATTATTACAATTTCGAAAATGTAGGGAAATCTTTTTCTTGCATTGTATGCAGTAATTGCATTTTTTTACAAATTGAACACATAAAAAATGGAAAATCTTTATCAAATTGTATATTTTCATATTTTGTGTAGAGTACTTTATATCGTATTGTAAAAATACGTTAGTAAAGAGAGGTCTATAGTCTGCAAAATACATAATAAATACACTGAACTAGCTCTTAAGACTGATGAACTTATTTTGATTTAATACATTTATTTATGCAGGCACTGTGCTTAACACAGCATTGGATTTTCAATGCCATTTGCCATATTTCAAAATAATACCATCCCCCATTTGAGGTGAAATTTGTATAAATGAAGGTACATAAAATACTTGAGATATAACTGCTAGTTTGAGCTTTTTATTATTCATACATAGTCATTTTAAAGATCAGCTGAGATTGATAATTTATCATCTCAACTAAGAATGAAAAAATAATTTAAATTTCTATACCACCAAAGTACAGTTTTCCAACTTGTCTTCTTTGTCTAGATTTCTTCTTGCCTTCAAATTACAACCAGAATCAGAGTCTCTGGAATCAGACTGGAGTCAAACTGCCTGAGTTCAAATCCCAGCTATCCTATTTATTAAATGAATAATCCTACAAATTACACCCAGAATTGGAGTCTCCTTGAGGACAGGGATTGAATTTTTAATCTAAATCTCTCACATCCAAACAGTGGCATGCCACATTTAAATAGCATTTGTAAAATAAATAAAGGCATACATTAACTAAACATTAATATATCTCCAAATTATTGCACATATTTAATAGATAGGTGGAAGACAAGAGGAAGGAGTCTACCCTTTGGAACAAATATAATTGGACATAATAGTTTTAATATATACTTACTTGGTAATTATAAAATTCCAGGGATTGTCCTAATGATTTACCTATATTAAGTCACTAAATCCTTACAGTAAGTTCCATTTGAGTTCCCAATATTATTCCCATTTTATAAATGAAAAGACTGGTCCAGGAGCAGTGACTCACACCTATAATCCTAGCACTCTGGCAGGTTTAGGAGGAGGATACCTGGAGCTGGAGCTCAGGAGTTTGAGACCAGCCAGAGCAAAAGAGGAAATCCCCTCTCTACTAAAAATAGGAAAAATTATAGGGGCATTGTCACAGGTGTATATAGTCCCAGAACTTGGGAAACTGAGGCAGGAAGATTGCTTGAACCCAAGAGTTCGAAGTTTCTGTGACAGCGGCTGATACCACACCCCTCTATCCTGGGCAACAGAGTAAGACTCTGTCTCAAAGAAAAAAAGAAGACTAAAGTAAAATAAAATACTGAAGAAGAGCTAGTTTAAATAACTTGTGTAAGATTATTCATTTAATAAATGGGATAGCTGGGATTTGAACTCAGACAGTTTGGCTCCTGTCTGACTGCAGAGATAATATTTTTGGTTATCATGATAATATTGTGATAATGGTGAAAACGACTGTCCAAAATATTCTTCCACAAAAACAATCTCAAATACATGAATTTTTCCTGAGGAATGACTTTCTCTTATTTCCTTAGTGCTCAATATAATTTATGCCAAATATGTTCAATGATTATAAAAAGATATTAAGGTATTAAGAAACACCATAAATCAAGTAATGCTCTATTAAGCAAATAATATCTAATTCTTTCAAAAGATTTTCCTAAGTAGAAAAATTTTCATGTATATTTTGGATATTATAGGATAACTTGAAGAACAGCAGAATACAGAAAGATGCTACAAAATCTCTGAAACAGCTTTAAATTTGTTATATACCAATTTTCTTAAAAATTTTCAGCAGTTTACAAATACTTCATTTGAAAACAGTAGAGAATTAAAAGCATTCACTGGGAAATTCACTCTATGATTAAGAAATTTTTGTGAGTTACAATCATTAAAGAAGACTAAATTGTTTCAAATATTTTTCTTCTGTCAGCTTTCAGTTGCCAAATCATTTAATTTATAATTTTTAAAGATGTTTTGAAAGTTCTGGTGTAAAACCCAGGAGATGACATAATTTTCTAAAAGTTGATATGTTATAAGAAAGAGTCAATTGATTTACAACTGTAGTCATATGAAAATTAATGGAGTTATTTAATCCCCTTTCCAATTAGTCTAATATGTGACAATCAGAGGCAAAAAACTAGTGAAATACTAGAAAACAATTTTTTGATATGCAGTCAAATTATCATTTTGCTTTGGGGTTCACCTTTAAGTAGATCATAAAATCTAAAGTCATTGGTAAGATTTATAGAGAACAGATTCTGACATTAGGATAGAATGCAGATTTAATTGGATAGCACAGATATAATTATCTTGCCTCATGGCTAAGTATCTCTGTGGAATTGTGCTAAAAAAAAAAAGAAAGAAAGAAAGAAAGAATCCAGCCACTAAAAGCAAGTAATAAGTCCAAAGGAGTCTTATGGGCCATCTTAAAGTGTACACAATTGAAGACCCTCTGTCACAGTACTTCAAATCTCTTTAAACCTTTGGTCTTCACCAGCTCTAACTGCTGCAAAGCCCTGCAATTGCTCCCTTTCAACCCTTAACTTGACCTCCTTTTAAAATGTAGTTTCCTGCTGCTTCTGCCTCTTGGTCTTCCTTTAATTCAAGCTGACCTCTCAGTCTTTTTTAACGAAAATTAACCAGTTGATCTAATACTGTTTTTAGGAAGTCTTCATGTACTTCAATCCCTTCTCCTGATGCTATACCTCAAAAGCCCAGGTTCTAGCTATCTTTAGTCCCTAATATTATTACCATGTGGCCACCGTGGTAATACTTCATTAAGGAAACATTTTTCTCTACAAAATCCCTCTCAAGATTGCAAATTGTAAACAGAGGAAAATATTCTTAGCAAGGCCTCTATCAAATTCATTACATATTCCAGAATTTTTTAGGTTTTTCTGTCACCATTTGCAGAATATCAACAAAAAAATGGTAGCTGGATCATCTCCTTTGGACTTACAAATAAATAATTACCAATTACTGTGCCTTAGCTCAAGTTGCTATTTTAAAAAATAGTAATTTTCTGAAGGTTATCGTTGTGTCCTTAGCTGTGCAGAAGCTTTTCAACTTAATTAAGTCACATTTGTTTATTTTTGTTGTTGTTGCAATTGCCAGTGAAGTCTTCTTCATAAAAGTTTTCCCCAGGCTTATATCCTTAAGAGTTTTTCCCATGCCTTCTTCTAGGATTGTTATTGTTTCATGTTTTAAATTTAAATATTTTAGCCATCTTGAGTCAATTTTTGTAAGTGGAAAAAGGTGCAGGTTCAGTTTTAGTCTTTTACATGTGGTTTATCCAGTTCTCCTAACACCATTTATTGAATAGGGATTGTTTTCCCCAGTGTATACTACTGTTTGGTTTAAAGATCAGATGGCAATAAGAGACTGGTATAGGATTGATAACTAGAATCTATTGAAAACTCAAATTAATCAACAAAAAACTGAGCAAACAATTCCATTTCCCACTGGGCAAGAGACATGAATAGAACCTTCTCTGAGGAAGACAGCCAAATAGCTAATAACCGTATGAAAACATGCTCATCATCCCTAATCATAAGAGAAATGCAGATCAAAACCACTCTGAGATATCAACTAACCATAGTGAGACTAGCCTGCCTCAGAAATTCTCAATGCTGAAGATGCTGGCGTGGATGTGGAGAGATGGGAATACTTTTACACTGTTGGTGGGACTGCAAACTAATACAACCTCTTTAGGAAGATGTATGGAGAATCCTCAAAGAACTTCAAATTAACCTTCCATTTGATTCTGCAATCCCATTACTAGGCAGAAGAAAAAAATAATTTTATTATAAGAATATTTGCACTGGATTGTTCAGTTTACAATCAATGAGATGTGGAAACATCTACATGACCATCAATCTAGGAATGGATTAATCAACTGTGGTATACATACACCGTGGAATACTATTCAGCCATAAAAAGATGGAGACTTTACCTCTTTTGTATTAACCTGGATGAAGTTGAGACACATTCTTCTTATTTAAGTATCACAAGAATGGAAAAGCAAGTATCCAATGTACTCAATACTAATAAGAAGCCAGTAGATGATCTAATACATGCTCACATAAGAGAAAAACTCAATTCAATTCAAGATGGGGGAAAGGGAAGGAAAAAGAAGAGAGAGGGGGAAGTGTGTGCTCCCACTTAATGGGCACAAAGTGGCAGTATAAGGCACACCTCCTGGGTGTGAGACATAACTACCACAGGAACTCTTGCTAACAAATGCAAACATTGTAACCCAATTATTTGTACCCTCATATTAATCTGGAAAAAAAAAAGAAACAAGTTCCCAAAGAAATTAAGGTAACTAAAAAGAAAGAAAGAAAGAAAATCATAAATTTGGTGGTATAAATAAAGACTTTTTTCTCAGACTTCTAGAGACTGAGAAGTCTGGAACAAGGTGATAGTTCCTGGGCTTCATCTACTTCTTGCCTGTAGTCAGCTGCCTTCCTTCTGGGCACTCACATGGCCTTCCCCCAGTGTGGGCATGTGGAGATAGGCACACTAGTATCATAATGAGGGACCCACTCTCATGATCTAACCTAAACCTAATTATCCCCCCCCCAAAAGCCCAACTCCAAATACCATCACAATAGCAACTGAGACTTTATCTTAGGATTTTTTGGGGGACACAAACATTCAGCTCTTATACAACTATAGCTACAGTTAGCTTCATTAACAGGTTTTCTATTTGGTGAACCTCTTTTGGAAATTTTGAAGGCTTTGACTTCTTGAAAAGGATCAAAAGTGATTTATTAGGAAAAAAGAGAATTCATTTGGAAAGAAAATTGGTATTCTCTTCACAAATAAATAATCTGAGGTGCTCAATAAAATATTTGGTGTTTTTCCTACTTGGATGAATAATGTAGGTCCTCAAATCATGGGGAATAATTGAATTTTGCCTCTGCAAACTCCTAATAAGTGTTCTGACAATAGGCAGGGAAGTAGGGCTTTCTCTACTGCAGTGAAAACTGTGGCTTTAAGTCCCTATAGTTTCACAGGAAGGCAGCTCTTTTAAAAAAAGTAAAACTTGAAGAAATAAACTGAATTCAGATTTAAAACAATACAACTCAAATGGAGATGTACTAAAAACAATATTAAAGCATATGCTAGTCATGCCTCACTCTATCTCCCCCTCAGTATTCTTGAGTTCAACAGAAAGTTCTAGAAATATTGACATATTTCCCCACCTCAGGAGTTTACTTCTGTCATTTTTCACAGGGAAAAGTTTTCCACAGGAGATTGTATGGACATATAAAAAACAACTCAGAAGTGTAGGGAGATTGATGGTAATGCCTCTGGAGGTGATATTCAACAAATGCGATGGAAGTTAGTAGATAGAAACATTCTGAGAGAAGTTTCATGGGGAGGCTGAGAGAATCCCCAGCAGGACTGACTACTTAGTGAATAGCGCCCCAAAGCTATGACTTTTCACAAAATGAATAGATCCTTGTGTTTGTGCCTTCCCAATATTCTCTGGGAAAGGGGTTGAGATTGTAAATCCTCATACACCATGTTTGGATTTTTGATAGAAAGCTGCCTACCTCTGGCCAACTGAGGTCCTACAAAAGAGCATGCTGGTCTTACTCCCAATCATTGTGATATATTCAAATGTTTTTCTCCTTCCAAATCTGAATTAATTTGAAAATTCATTACCAAAAATAATGCTTTTAGGCAGTTAAATTTTATGAAAAGGACTTCAGTGATATTAATATAGGAAGTAGAAACTTTTAAAATATTGATGTTCAAACTGTTTATAGTAAAATTAGGTACAAACTAAACCATTATGTAAATTTTGTATTAAAAATATATGCAGTACTATGTATCATTTACTGTTTACTTTCTCAAGTGGTACATATTTTCATTGATTCTCAGAGGTGAATGTGGTATTGCAACCATTTCTGGGAATTTTATAACCCCCCTGCTGGAAATTCTGGCATGTCATGAAGGTGTGTTCCTGAAAGTGGAAGCTGTTTCCATGGTAGGACACCATTACTGATATTTCATCCCTGAAGAGGAACTTTTATAAGGAAAAGTGAATATTTACAATTGATAATTGGTACATGTTGTTTCATTAAAAAACTGTGCAGTTTATTGCATTGGTTAATATATTTTAATTTTATTTAATATGTAGTAAAGATAATTATTTTAAAATTAAGGTTAAACTTTTTACTTTTTAATTCTATGAAATCAAATCTTTTGTAACTCCCACAGAGTATACTAGAAGCTGGAAAAGGGAAGAGGAAGAGAAAGAAAGGGAGAGATTGGTTAAAAAAAATTACAAAATTACAGTTAGATAGGAAGAATAAGTTCCAGTGCAGGGGTGGAGAACAACCATCTTTAAAGCCACATGTGGCTTTCTTGGTCCTTAAGTTCAGCCTTTGACTGAATCAAAATTTTACAGAATAAATACTTTTATTTTTATTCATACATTTTTGTCTTTTATGATTTATTTATTTTTAAAATGAATATATTTAAAATACCAAAGAATAAAATAAGTTCAATGAAAGAATCCTCCCAGATTGACCATTAGTAAGTCATAAGGACAAAATTGATTTAATTCTAACTTTCCCCTCCTGACCAGCACCACTACCACTGGAGGAAGGTTGGTGAGAGTTTATTGGACCAAGTATACTAGTCTGTTACAGCTTTTGAAAATGGTACACTATGTTTCTGTTTGAAATGGAATTTTTGAATAGTTGCACAGCTTGATGGCATTTTTTAATTCTGTCTGCTTAATAGCCCCTCATGTCAAAGAAGACGAAAAGAACACTGAAGAAAGATAATTTTTTAAACTAGTATTGGAAAGTGCAATATAGTCTTGTTTCTGCTAAAGATAAGATGTTTTGCTTGCTTTGTGATACTGCAACAACAACACTAGAAAAATTCAATGCTCATCAGCATTATAACACTCATGTGAACCACAAATATTTAAATTTAGAGAGAGAGCTGCAGAATATTGCAGAAATTAAATGATGAAAGCAAAAGAAAAGATAATTTTTTCAAGCCGCAATAAGATCTGGAAATAATGCCACTGAAGCAACTTATAGAGTTATCATATAAGCTAGAGGAAAGGGGAAGCCATTCAGTGATGTAGAAATTGTGAAAGACTGCCTTGTCAAAGTTGTAGGATATATAGATACTTTTAACATTTCAAAGTACAAACAACTGCTTCTTTAAAGGAGAACCATTACTGATTGGCAGGATGAATTAGACTTCAACTTAATAGAACACTTTCATGTAATACTTCAAAAGGAAAATATATAGTATATAATTCAATCACTTTGGCTGAATCAACTGACTCAGCACTTCATTTTGGTTATAATAGAAGATTTTCCTTGCTAGAAAGAGATACTTTGAGCACTCTTATGAACAGAACATCTTTAATAACTTTCAAGATAAATGTCATGAAGTTGGACTGAATTTGGTAAATTTATCGAGTATATATACAGTTGGTGTGTACCTTCCATGACAGGAAAACATTAAGAGTTTATTACATGAATAAAAAAAAGTATTTACAGATCTAGATGCTCTCATTTCTTTATATCTTGCATCAGCTAAACTTCTGTGCTAAAGCTACTATTTTAAGTGACACTTTGCACAAAGTTGTAAGTATTGTTAACTATATTTGTGCAAATTTGAGATAGCATGGTTAGTTTCATAACATGCTAAAGTTGAACTATGAGGAATTCAGTGTGGATTTGCCCTATCATTTTAAAGTGCTTTGGCTTTTGCAGGGGCAGGTATCAGCCAAAATTTCATCCCTGGAAGAATGGATATATTTTTTGAAGAACAGAAGAATGAGCAAAGTGAAACTTTGAAAGAAGATTTCTCAAGGCATGAAGCATTTCTGTGTGATATCATGTCAAATCAAAACAACAATAAAGATGTCATTTAAATGTCATAAAACATTCGGTGTGTGGCCAAAAAACTCCAAGAATTTTGTAAAAAGCTAATTTTAAGACACGTCTTCTTAAAGGGAAATTTCAGATGAACATTCTACCCACTTAGCAAAGCTGGGTAGAATCTGTAGAACTATAGATTGAATTGACTGAGCTCTTAGTAGATAGCATTATTGTGTATTTCTAAGAAAATTACATAAATATAATAAAACTAGGGTTAAAATCTCTAAATTTATTATGTGTATCTACTTGAGTATTTGTGTTTAACATACATGTATACTGTATATGTAATTAAATTAAGATATGAGTTTGTAAATAATAAAATAAGTCACTAATTTAAAAAGTTTGATTTTTAAATATGTTTTATGCTTATAAATGATTTTGAATAATTATCAACAAAAATTTCTAACTTTGAAACTTTTTCTTGCTCTGTTTTTTAAAAATATTATTACCCTAAAATAGGCACTCCAAACTAATCTTAAATTTCTAACTTTCTCCGAAACTCTGGGTCCCCTCTTTGTGTTTCTTTCTTTTCTTTCCTTCTTTACTTTTTAAAAATAAATTGAAACTCTAAGGTAATAAAACTATTACACATAATAATGGTGAAATTGGTAAAATTTTATTTTGTATCACATTAAATTTTATAGATACATAGTTGTAGATAAATAAAGAGCAGGGTGAAGAAAAAAAAGAATACAAGACTCTGAATGCTCTTTTCCCATACAATTTCTTTGGATGATATTTGTAGCACTGATTTTGAGAGGTAAGATAATGTTTACCTCTGGTGCATTAGGCAAATTTATTTACCAGTTAATATAAAAGCAGTAGGTTTCCCAAGTTCAGTGTTCCTTAGCTGCTCTACAAATTTATTGCATATCCAACATTGGCTTGGGCTCCTCTATTTTATCCTTATGGAATTTGGCGGATGCAAGGCGCTGACATAAACATGATAACTGATGTTAACGGTGCCACCAGTAATAAAATCCTTTGTCTCTGGCCCAGGACCTTTGTATCTTCTTCTTGTTTACGAAACAGTAACAGACTAACTTAAGAGCTTATGAGTGGGATAGAATCTCAAATCCTGACACTATTCTTCCTGTTTAACATACATGACAGGTGTTTTTATCTACCAATTGTTAAACTTTAATCATGCACCTTTGTGACTGGGTTGTTATTCTTCTGCAGAGCCTTGATGGGATGGTAAAATCATTGCATATATTACTTAGATATCTATTATAGAATCTACCTGTATCCAGGAGTATCCTTCCTCAGCTCACGGGCCAAATGCAGGTTACTTGAGGACTGTTTTTCTTATCTGTGGTGTTGGATATGGTGAAAGGTGTGCACAGACCTTTACTTTTTCTCATCAACTTTACTTAGTGTTTGTGTATTTAGCATGTGGCCCAAGACAACTCTAATTCTTCTAGTGTGCAACAGAAAAAAGCGTAGACGCTCCTGAACGTTTATACCAATGCTTAATTTTCCTCAAAAGGTTAAACTGATAGCATGTAACCTTGCTGAAGTTTTAAGGTTTAGTTAACTCTGAGATTTTTTTATGATTTCAATGTGCTATGTAAATAAATGAGTTTCCTATTTTTCTTGGGCAATTCAATCAAAAAATTAAAATAGTTAATGACTTTGAAGCAACACAACATTTTTTCTTACTAAGATTAAAGATCATAATTTAGTTAATATATTGAAAACTAAAAAAAAAAAAAAAAAAAAAAAACAACTCTGCATGACTAGCAGCCCTTATATGATTTTTCCACCAACTGGTAATTTCAATTTCTCACATTGAGTTTATTAATCCAAGGGACTTATTCAAATGTCAAGAAAATTGCAACAAAAATTTCCTGGACATACTTAATGAGTAACCAAAAACATATTTTATCTGTACTTAGGAAAAACCATAGAAAAACTCAGAAAATATGAAAAGTTTGAAATCTCTGCCTCAAGAGTCATTTACAAATAAATCTTAGACTGTTACCAAATTGTAAAGATTTAAAAAATAATTTAGCAAAGAAGGAACATTTTCTGGTTTTATTACAGTTTTCATTTCAGCTAAAGTTCTACTCCCAGGTACAATGTTAATGTGATCTTGTTCCACATTTCTTATAAACTCTTATTTTGTAAGTGTTACAAGAAGACACATAAATCTTAGTTTGAAGTATCTTCTGACAGACTCTATATCATTGAATTTATAGCTTGTCAGGTGTTTACAAAATTAATATATGTGTAGAGTCATATGCACAATTAATACAGTGTCACTTTCAAAAGGAACATGACTGGACACATCCCTTCAGGAGAATATGTTTATTGGAAGAAATACCACCAGCAATAGAACTATGTTGTAAAAGAGCACGCTGAGTATTCTAATCACAGAGTCTGCTTAAACTCCTTGACAAACACTAGTAAAGATGGTTCTTAGGGTAAAAGTGTTTAAGTTACTATAACCTGGACATCCAGACCATGTAAAATCTGACCCTGAGACTTACTAATAAATCCTCCAAAAGTAGACAACTTCTAGGAGTAGACAGCTTCCTCCAAGATTCTACAAGAAGATGACAGAAAAAGTATATTGAGCCATATGTTGCTTTCACTCAAGACATATCAGGTAAAAATCTCTGACCAGGAACCCATGCCCACATTTTGATTCCTAAACTGTTATTTGGATACCCCTCCTTTTCTCACTGTTTTTGTTTTGTTTTAGTTCAAGGCATCAGGCTATAAAAACTGAAATTCTAATCCTTGTTTCTCTTTTTCATTACTTAATTTCATTCTGACAAGCCCTGTTAACTTATTGCAACCCTTTAGAATTCCTCCACTTTGATAGTATCTAGATAGTGTGGCTAAATTTCAGGGCCCCTTGAAATTTAGTAAGTAAGCTGCTATTGTTGATAATTTTCAGAGCCTCATGAGAAAGAGAATGAGACACAGAATTCATGATCAACTATAATCCAATTGTTTTCTCATGATATTATAGAAAAAGCATTGCACGATTTTTCTAAATTTCACAGAAAATTTTATTCTTAATACAAAAAAGCCAATTAGGTCCATGCAACATTTGACAAATAATGTTTACCATAAAAACGTACCTTTGGAGTTATTCTATTTATATGTAAGCAAAGCATAACTTTCTATTAGCACATTAAAATGTGACCACTGTTTTGAGCACAGTATTCTGGCCTTCCATGTGTGGGAATACTGTTTAGTTGCTCATATTTTATGGAGTTAATGTAGTAATTTATAAAAAGGAGCTCAAGACATGGGAATTTATTATTTATATGTATGCATATGTGTTTCTCTCTGTGTGTGTATATATATATACATATATATATGCATTTCTATCTTGTCTAGTTAATTTCTAATTAACACATGTAAATTTACCTTGACTATGGTCCAAATAGTACACGAAGCACCTCAGATTTTAAAACCTCAACAGAATAGCAGAATAACTGACATTTCAGTAAACTTCTCAGGCAAAATTTTTATAGTACTGAAAATATCTCAAACTTGGATAAACATTAGGTAACTAAGATTAATTTAATTGATCCTTGGGAGTTATCTTTCTTTTAAGCAGGTAAAACTAAAAGAAAAAAGTGACAAAGTGAACTCCAAATTTTTCTTAGACTACTTAGTATTATTCCCCAACTTTTGATCTTTTTCAACTCTCCCATTTCTAGATCCTTATATTTTGCCTCACAGCCATCACCTTGAACTGACTTTCAACTCATAATTTGATGGTGAAAAGAGATCAAAATCTCCATGGTAAAATCTGTTCATTTAGGCATTGGATTCCTCCAAAAGGAAGCAATGTGATACTTTCTAAAGGGGAATGATGCAATCTTGTTTAATTATATGCAGAGTGGCAACAGAAAGACACTGGCACATAATACCTAGACACAGCTAGTCTCAACTGAACTCTTGAGCTTTTTTAGATAACAAAAATATGGTAGACCTTCAATAGCTGACCACCTCCTTACTTGATTACCTCCTTAAGTTGACCTCATTTTCATAGACTGGACATGCACCACATGTACATATTAGTACAGTAGGCCACTTTTGTTCCTTATGTTGACCACCTCCATGTGTTGATCAATTGGTTATAGTCCCTTGGTACTCAAGTACTGCAGTTGAAAGTTTCTTTGGTTACTACCCCAGAAATTGACCCCTTAATGTGCTTTCCTGTCAATCAGCATACTCTGGAAAAAAAAAAACAAAACTAAGTTCACTGGTCTCTAACTTTTTTAAACTCCCCTCTCCTTTTTTCTTTAATATAAGTACAATTTCTACCTCTATTTAATAAGTTTATTGATTATTTTTCCAAATATATTAGAGCAAACTTACTTGTCGATAACTAAACTGCCTTGAGATATTTTTGACATGAAAATGCAATGTAAAGAATTTAATTTAAAACCAAAAAGATAAGTGTAGTAGTCCATTTAATTACTATCTGGGGACAAATGTCTGTGTCTATGGATAAAACTAATATTAGCCTCCTGCCTCCCATAATTTAGACCTATAAATTATAGCTGAATTTTAAATTTTATATGTATTTGTCAGAAGAAAACAGAAAAGTATAATAAAGTCTTGATAAAAATTATAAATCTTTATGCCATCTGTCTCACCAATTAGAAAAATGTCATAAAATGAAATGGGATGGTGAGTGGAGGACTGCTTCAATACTTTCTATTTAAGATAATTATCTAAGAAAAACTACTAGCTAAAGATAGAGAAGAGATGGTGAACCAGATTTAAATACTTAAATATGACAGTTTATAATCTGCATGCAAATAGTGGTTTAGTTTTCCTCTTTTTTAAGGTAAGAAAGTAAGTATTGGCTCAGCGCCTGTGGCTCAATCGGCTAGGGCGCCAGCCACATACACCTAAGGTGGCGGGTTCGAATCCCCAGCCCAGGCCCGCCAAACAACAATGATGGCTGCAACCAAAAAATGGCCGGGCATTGTGGCGGGCGCCTGTGGTCCCAGCTACTTGGGAGGCAGAGGCAGGAGACT
>CAUYQV010021738.1:0-18939 GCA_963574575.1 Galagoides demidoff
ACCTATATGGTCTGTCTAACAAGGGCACAAGTGAACTTTTCTAGAACTAGAGTATAAATGTTTTAATACAATAACTAAGTAAATGACACAAAGTCTATGTTAACCAGTTTGATGAAAATATTTCAAATTATATATGAAAACACTACACTGTACCCCATGTTTGCATTAATGTATACAGCTATCATTTAATTAGAAAAAAGAAAAGAAAACTGAGTCTCTCAGGAGTTACGAGGATTTGGGAGTTGAAGCTTCAAAGCCAGGCTGGAGCCCCAGCCATAGCAGCCGTGGGCTTGTTACAGTCCAGGTGTGTCATTGGAGTGGACGTCCCTGAAAGAGTAAATGCTGCAAACAGACCAGGCCAATTTTCAGGGATAGCACTCATTTCCCCCTCACCCCCTCCACTTTGGGAGTATGTAAATAATTACAAAACACAGAAAGAGGGACTGACAGAGAGCATCCGTTGGCCAGTTGGGTCATGTACCCATTCCTGTAAGGGGAGGATGGGGTCCTGTTATTGGCAGCCTATGGGAAAGAAGGATTCGTTGTAAAGGAAGAGGAGTGCTGTTACCAGAAGAAGGTAGCCAGGCATTCCGTGCAGACAAAAACCAAGATGGCCACACTTTCAGTTTATTTTTATTTATTTATTTATTTTTTTTCGAGACAGAGCCTCAAGTTATCCCCCTGGGTAGAGTGCAGTGGCATTCATAGCTCACAGCAACCGCCAGCTTCTGGGCTCAAGCGAGTCTCCTGCCTCAGCCTCCCAAGTAGCTGGGACCACACGTGCCCGCCATAACACTCGGCTATTTTTTTTTTTTTTGGTTGCAGCCGTCATTGTTGTTTGGCAGGCCTGGGATGGATTTGAACCCGCCACCTTAGGTGTATGTGGCTGGTGCCTTAGCCTCTTGAGCCACAGGTGCTGAGCCCACACTTTCAGCTTAGAATCAGTAGGTGTCATGTGTTGAATTGTGTCCTGCCCTCTACCAAAAGACATGTTGGTGTCCTAACCCCCAGTAGCTCACGATGGGACAGATGTCCTTATGAAAAAGGTAAATTTGGACACAGAGCTGGGTACACTGCGAGAACACCATGTGAAGATGAAGGCAGAGATGAGGTGATGAGGAGATGTTTCCACAAGCTAAGCAGTGCCAAAGATTGTTCTTTTCCCAAACCACCCACTGCCGTCCAGTTTCCAGACAGCAAGTTCCCAAGCCACTGCTGTGTGTGTTTGGATCCCAGAATCCCTCTCTCTCCAAATACAAGAACAGCCCTCCCCGTAAGGAGGGCTTACCTGTATGGGTTGTCCTCTGTGTCACTCACCTCCAGAGAAGCTGCAGGACCGGCTGGCTCACTAGGCCCTGCCTTGTGTGGCTGGAGGGGAGGGGACATAAAAACCTGAAAAGTGAAAAGGGGCATCTCAGAATCAGGATTTGGATTTGGCTTATTGATGCCTGGGAAGCTGTGACAAGATGAGAAAGCCATACTTTGTATCTGTCACCATGTACTTCGAATGTTCTTTGATTCTCTTTAGAATTAGATTTTGGTCAAAGTCCTTTGGATAATTACAGTCTGCCTTTAAAAAGCCAAAGAATGAGGTGGGACATGGGTGGTGATGAGGTGGGAGTGGACAGAATGGCTCGCCTTTGGTCCTCTGTTTTGGCTCAACTCGGGACATCTCCGAAGAGGAAGAAGTGGCCAGGTCTGGCTTATTTGAGGCAAAAGTGAGATTCCACAGCCTTGGTAACTGGAACAACTGGCCAGGGAGCCACTGTGACTTGGCCAGGGGTGCCTCTGGAATGGTATTGTTATCTAGGTTCCAAAAGGGGGCCCACTCTTTTCTAGAAGGTCTAAGAGACCAAACACCCAGTTTTGGTGGAGGGCTGCAGCTGTTTGCAAGTTGGAGCCCGCAGGAGGCAGTTGTGCTCTGTAGTAGAGCAGAAAGCACAGATTGGTTGCTCTCTGTGGTGGCTCTGTCACGTCTCAGCTGGGTAGCTTTGGAGTGGTGGGCATGGTCATCCGCCTTCAAAGAAGACACGTTGCTCCTGCTGCTATTGGCAGTGCTACTGGCAGACAGGAACTTTCAGAGTGTGCCTCAGCTCCCGAGAGAGCCTCGCCAAGTTCATGACCTTCTGGGGTGGTCCCTATCCATTCACTGATGGCTGCTGGAGCATAAAAGTCCAGCCATTTTTGGCCCAACTTGGGACAACTCCAAACAGTCATTCCCGTGGAGGTGACCATGGCTGTCCCAGGGCCTGCATCACAGCTGATTCTGCACCCTGCCCTCCCTCCCTGCTGTTCCCATACCCTTCTTTCTCCTGCTTTCCAACAGTACTTACTAAGCATCCTGAATGCTCAACTCTGCCTCAGAGTCTCCTTCACCTGGAAACCTACCTCACTGACACTTGGGCGAGGTAATTTGCCTCTGGGAACCTGGCTTACTTAATTTGCGAAGTAGGAGAGCCAATGCCTTCCTGGGGACTTGCTCTGCGGGTTAAATGAGATACTGCATGCTCAGCCTGGTCTGGGAGCCGCCAGCGCCCCGCGGTGATGCACATTAGTATTTTTAGAGGTTGGAGTTTGCTGCCTGGAAACAACAGATCGTTTCATGCTTTCAACCTGCACCTGACTGAGTGTTCTGAGGCTATGCTTGTTCTTCTGAAAGGTGTCCTGTATTTGCCAGAGTTCCTCCTGCTGTGCCGAGGCTGCCAATTCAGCTATGCTAGGGCTGTGCATGTTGCGGCAATCTACAGGCTGGGAACAGAAGGGAAGGGGGTGGGGTAGGGCCCGGGGCGGGCGGGGGGGGGGGACCATCTCTACAGAAAACATTTCTCATTTTTTTGAGCCCCAGGGGGTAGTGGCATGAGTTAAGGTGGGGAGAACCGCTGTCCTGAGGGGGTCTCTAATTCCGCTAACAGAACGTACCCTGGGCTTGAAGGAGAGCACACCATTTTCCTTTTAGGAGGCACAGTGTAGGGGAGGGGATCCAGAGGGACCAGGAATTCTTCTGGCCTGGGTGGGTCACCTCATAGTGGTCAAGCACTGGCTGAAAAAAATTATTCTTATGTTGTGGAAATAATACAAAATTCACTTTCAAGCTGTTCATGGGTGAAAAATGTAAAAATACAGAGACGTGCACACACTTAAAAAGGACAGTAGAAAATTCAGTAAAAACATAACATTTGGGGTCATACCCTGGTGTACCTTTTTCCTGGTGTGCACATGTCCTTATGCAGCAGAGTCGCATCATAGGCTCACTTAACATATGTCAAGCCAACTGTATACATTTTGCAGAGCAGGAGAAAACAGTTTAAATAATAGGGGCGATTGTGTCCACCAGTGTCCCAAAGAATGAACGTGATGTGGACGCCACAAATCTTCTATTTTCTCACCTGCTTTTCCATTCAAATGTGTCTTTCCAATCTTGCCAAGGGATAGTAGTGTCCAGGGTACATATTTTTCACACACTGGGGCCCCTACATGCAAACAAACTACTGCATAGGGGACTGACCCTGAGAAACAGTGACCTTACTGTTTGGGATTTAGTGCTGGGCCTTGAATATGCTGCTTTCCTGCATTATTTTCAAGGGCACTTTGGACTCTCAGTAATTTCCTCTCATCGCCTGTCTTTAGAAGCCACCCCCTCCAGAGGGTGCAGTTTCACTGCACATCTGTTTGTGAGACTTAGAATATTTTCAATGTTCTAGTAACAACTAAGATGCTGAGAAGAACTTCCTCGTCCCTAACATATTGGCTTTCTTGTTAAGTCATTTCCTTAGGGTACATTTCTAAAGTTGTGCCAATCCCCTGTAGAATGGTGGTATTGGCATGCACTCCCAGCAAGAGTGTGGGAGTGTGCCTTTTTTCTTTTGCCTTGCCAACACCAAATATTATCACTCAAAAAAATGAGGGTGTGTTTTTAAAAAGTATGCAATCTATATTGTTGGCACATAATTCAAACAATACAAGAGCATTTATGGTTAAAAGTAAGCTTGCCATCCATATTCCATACTTAGGCAGCCCTTGTTAACTGTTTCTTGAGTCCTCTTCCACAAAAACACCAGGCCTGTGCTGTCCAATATGGTAGCCACTAGCCACAGGTGACTACTGAGCAGTCGAATCGAGATGTACTGTAAGTAGAAAATACATGTGGGATTCTGAAAACTTAGTTCAAAAAACAGAATGTAATACATCTTGTTAATAATCGTTTACATGCATTATGTGTTGAAACGATAATAGTTAGGATATATTTGGTTAAGTAAAATATGTTAGTAAAGTTAATTTCACAGGTTTCTTTTTACTTTTTTAAAAAAACATGGCTACTTGTCTGGGAGCGATGGTGGCTCCCCCTTATAATCCTAGCACTCTAGGAGGTCGAGATGGGAGGATTTTTTAAGCTCAGGAGTTCAAGATGAGCCTGAGCAACAGCAAGACCCCATTACTATGAAAAATGGAAAAATTAGCTGGGCATTGTGGCAGGTGCCTATAGTCCCAGCTACTTGGGAGCTGAGGCAAGAGGATTGCCTGAGCCCAAGAGTTTGAGGATGCCGTAAGCCATAATGACTCTGTTGCACTCTACCCAGAGCAACAGAGCAAGACTCTGTCTCCAAAAACAAAAACATGGAAAAATGGCTATTAGGAAATTTGAATCTCATCTGTAGCTTGCATTGGGTTTCTACTGATCAGAACTATTCCATGTATATTGAAGTATTTGCTCATAAGTCTTCCTCCCTTTTTGTTTACCCATCTAAGGCCTATATCAGAAGAAGCACTCAACCAAGGCATTGTACATTGCTGGGTGCTACTGGGCAGCCCCACTGGCCAAAGCTAAAGCTGCATGGTGTTGGTCTGCAGGCAGAGATTAGGTGGGGCAGTATGGTGGGGTGGGGCAGATTGGGAGCCTTGGGGCAGTATAGTCTTGCCTTTGGAATATCTGTAACATTTAGATACCCTAAGTCATGCTTTCTCTTTAAGACAAAACTTTGAAATCCCTATTATCCTCTGAGCCAATAAATTGTTGACTTGAGGCCAAGCAAGTGGTGGGTATGGACGTTCACAGTTTCTGTCTCACCCCGAGAGGTTTTGTTGGGCCAGGTCTCCTGCATCCTGGGCAGTCAAAGATGCTTAGTCTAGGGATGCAAAGTGTACTGTACGTTGAGATCCGTGAACTGGAAAAACGAATGATTTTACCATAGGGACATTTGCTCACAAATGATTATAGCAGCTCAATCCACAATCGCAAAGATGTAGAAACAACCCAAGTGCCCATCAGTCCAAGAATGGATTAATAAACTGTGGTGTATGTATACTATGGAATACTATTCGGCCACAAAAAGATGGAGACTTTGTATCTTTTGTAATAACCTAGAAGGATTTGGAGAACATTTTCCTAAGTAAAGTCTCACTAGAATGGAAAATCAAGCATCTCATGTACTCAGTACTATGTTGAAACTAGTAGATTAACAACTACAGGCCCGCATGACAGAAAAACTCAATTAAACTCAAGAAGGAGGGAAGGGGTTCAGTGAGTTCTCACCTAAGGGGTACAATGTAGGGATATATGGCCCACTTTCTGGGTGAAGGACACCCAGAAAGGACACAACTACAACTTGGATTTTACCTTACAAATGTGAACAATGTAAGCTAATTGTATGTATCCTCATATTAATTTAAAATTTAAAAAAAAAGAAAATGAAATGATTCTTAAAATAATTGCCTTGGCTTTGCTGTGAGCTTACATTTTGTCTTAGAAAATATAGGCTATTGATTTTCCCTCTGTATATACAAATCCATTTATAATCCTACTATTGTGGAAAAGTGAAAACTATAACTAAAAGAAGAAGAAAGAAAAACAATTTGGCTGTTAGGGGAAAAATACAGGAAACTAGAACATGTGAGGATTCCATCAAGTTCTAGGATGAAGCTGGGCCGGCTTGGAGTGTTAGAGTAGGGAAGACTGGCAAGGAAAGATCAGTTGAAACCATCTGCTTCTGCAAGAGGGCCAGGTGCCACCCTGACAGACGGGTGTGAGCGTGAGCCCGGCACAGGGCCAGCTGATGTGTGGCCGAATGGCAAAGAGCAGAGTCTCTCCACAGCATGTGTGGTGACCACCCAAACCTGGCCAAGCCATGGCCACAGGAGCCTAGAGCTCCTGTCCTTTTGATTTCTGAGGCTGAAATCTGCAGGGTGCTTAGGGCCTTAAGTGGAGATCTGTATAAGGAGGCAGACAGGAGGGTCCTACGGGCTAGTCCCCCATGTATTGTTTAGAGAGAGGTACACTTGAAAGGCAGTATTACTTCTCATCCTGCTCCCAAGCCATTTTCCTGTAGTTCGTATTATAATAATGTAGTGTACCCTTCAGGTTTGCTAAGAGAGTAGAGCTTAAGTGTGTCCTCAACAACAACAACAGAAAAGGTACATGAGGTGATGTGAGGTGATGGATTGGGTGATTCATTTGCTGGGAAATCATTTCACAGTGTATCGGTATCAAAACATCATGTTGTCCACCTTAAATATATACAATGTTTATTTGTCAAACATATCTCAATAAATCTGGGGGAAAGATTTTCCCATGATCTTTGGCCTATGAACTGTTCCAAGTGGTGAGAGCAGAAGGTGGGTTGGCATTAGCTTGGCATTACTGACAAACCTTTTCTCTCTGTCAAATGGATGCGTAGGCTGATGACATCTATTGTTTTTGCCTTTTCTATTTTTTTTCAAGAAAATGATTCTAATCCATTCCTACCTGTGATAGCTCTTGCAGATGGCCACAAGTCTCACCCTTCCTTCTGCCTTTGCCCCCTGTCATCTGACACTGCAATGCCATCCCACAGCAGGTAGGTTAATCTACTCCAGCTCAGGATGCTGGCTCAGCCATGTGACTTGCTGTGGCCACAGCAAATATGACACAGAGACTCCAAGTGATTTGTGCTTTGGAGCTTGCTCTCTCTTGGGCCTCTGCCATCTAATAGTATGTCATGGCTAGCCTGATGGACAAAAAGGGACATGTGGGGCAGCACTGAGTCACAGCCAGCCTTAATCCATCAGCAACCAGCTGACTCTCAAATGTGTGTGAGTCCAGCAAGATCAGCAGAGCCGCCCAGCCATCCATCCAGATGTGTAAACACTGTTGTATGCCTTGGAGCTCTGAGTTGTTTGTTAGTCAGCATTGCTGTAGCAGAAGCTAACTGATGCATCAAAAAGACCAGAGGGCCTGAATTTGCCTTCAGTGCACATGGAAAGGAGAAATTGGCTTTTCACATGCTTTCCAGCTAATGCTGCCCCACTGACAATATTTATAGAGGAATTGGTGTGAATTTGTCTCCAATTGCAGGAGCCTCAACAGCAGAATCCTGGGAGATTTCCGTGACCCAGAGCAGTCACGAATTATGCCATATTGGAGCTATGTATGATTTTATAATATGATTGCCCATAAAACCTTAAGAGCCCCTTTAGAAAAATGTTCAAAAATCACATGTGGGCAAAAAGCTCCATATGTGTAACTAGAGCCAGCTAATGTTTGTTTTAGAAACTTTCTTATTTCCTGACTTGCAAAAGTCCGCCCTTGCCGACTCAGCAGGGTAATAACATTGGTATCTGCATTAATGTCCTGTGTCTGTAACTAGAATCTCTTGTATCCACGTAGAAGTAATTTCGGTAGTTCTCACAGCAGGGTCGTAATTCTTAAATACTTAAAATATTATGTATGTTGTCTCTCCTGATGAATAGAACATTTTTTCATCTTGCTGTTAACAAACTTAGATTCTCTCAAGTGATTGAAAAGCACTTTGCAAGCCTAAAGTTCTATAAAAACTCTAAGTAATAGCAACAATAAAACCTTATTAGCCATTTCAGGCTCTGAATCAAGATTTTCAATCCTTGGCATCTAATTAAACGTTTTACATTCTAAGGGAACATCTAGCATTATACCTCGCTCCAAACGTTTCTTTTCCTGATTGGGATTAGAAAATTGGTCAAGACTTTGTAAGAGACTCACAAATGTGACTCTGGATAAAGATATCTTTGATATTGCTTCCAAACATTACAAGACTCTGTTGCTAACTCCTGGTGGGCCTTGAGTGGGAGAGCAAGTCAGTAAGAAAACCAATGTTTTCAGATAACCTCAGACACGTTTTATTATCTTGTTAGCGCCTCACATCTTCTTTATAAGGCAGGTTGAGTATTATCCTTAAATTATAGAAACATGAGATGTGAGGGCCAGCAAAAACCTATGAGTTCAGGCTTCAAACTCATCAGCACTAGAAATAGATTCTCATATGCCTTTTTCTGAAACTCTCCTGTCTTATAATCTACACCTGGTTGTCCAATACAATCCGCACATATGACTACTGAATGCATGCAATGTGACTTGTCCAATCTGAGAGGTACTATGTAAGATACAACAGATTTCAAAGACTTAGTATGAACAAATAGAACTTAAAATACCTCATTTTCATATCGATTACATGTTGAAGTAGTATTTTGGGCTGGGTGCAGTGGCTTATGCCTGTAATCCTAGTACTCTGGGAGGCTGAGGCGGGTAGATTGCTTGAGCTAGGAGTTGAAGACCAGCCAGAGCAAGAGTGAGACCCCATCTCTACTAAAAATAGAAAAACTAGCTGGCACATCATGACGGGTGCCTGCAGTCCCAGCTATTCAGGAGGCTGAGGCAAGGGGATTGCGTGAGCCCAAGAGTTTGAGGTTGCTGTGAACCCTGATGATGTCACAGCATTCTACCCAGGGCAACAGAGTGAGATTCTGTCTCAAAAAAAAAAAAAAAAAGTTGAGTTGTGATGCAGTCTTTAGGGAAGCCTTAGCCCACTCTACACAGAGTTTGAAAAATTAAATGACCCTTGCAACTATCCTCAGAAGAGGTGAGAGGACTGACCCTTAATACTCCTTTGTCAATCAGTCACTGTCTGTGGACTACCCTGGGAGAGGGTGTTGCCTTGGCCAGAATGTCTGTCTAGGGCAATTCATTAAGGGCATGGTGGAGGGGTTGTGGTGACTGCTGGTGGCACCCCTCAAAGTTAAGGGACTTTCATTCCTGAAGCAATCACACAGCCGGCATGTAAATCCTTGTCCCTAACCGATTCTCCCATTCTGCCCAACCAGAGAACTCAAGCTTCTGTTCAGAGCTGAACATGTGTACAAGGCAAAAACAGAATAATCCAGTTCTGGAGCCAGAAAGGTGCTTTGCAGAGGAAACAAGACAGTTGAGCTTTCTGATTCTGATCTTTGAAAATGTGCCTGTTGTCTCACAAGATGTGTTAATCCTGGAGCAGTCAGGCATTAAGGCAAGTTTACTAAGGGTACAGCCAAGATCTGCTGTGACTGTGGGCCACTGAGCTTTGCTGGGTCCTCCTCCACAGATGCAATCTCCCACCTCTCAGCCAACGGCTTCATGAGTATAAGACAATCTTATGACAGTTCATCAGAGATGAACATGGTCCCCGCCTCTCAACTGCTGGAGAGGCAGGGACTCCTGCATTTGTACACTGAGGAGAGCAGCATGATTGCTCTATGCCTTTTCATTTTTAGCACAGTTTTTCTAGCCAAGCCTCTGCCGCTGTGTCAAATACATGTCTAGGGCAAGGACTCTCAGTGGCGGCAAAACTCTCAAGACAGGTCAGGAAGGCGGCCAGTTCTGGTGGCAGCCCCGTGATTTCTGGAGGATGTGTTGTGAGCCAATATTGTTGACCTAAAGGACTGTGAAAATCTTGGGGGTGGGGAGGAAAGGGGGTGATGTGTCCAATACCAGCTTGGAGAATGGAAGATTGGATCTAGAAAAGCCAACTCTTCTATTTCTATCGTTGTCTTTCTTAGGCAAGTTGCTCTTTTTCTAAATAGTTAACATAGGAGTCATTCAGCCTTTGCAGGGCCCCAGCAAAACTGGACGGAACCATATCTCTCGCAGACAGGCGGGGGTCAGAGCTGCTTTTTCAGATAAAGCCCGACTGCGGGCTATGGAGAAATATCTGCGAAATAGAAGCCGAGTAATGAAAGTTCTAAGCGGAGCAGCACGTAATCGGGCAATTATTGAACTAAGACTATAGCTTTAAGTCCTGAAACTTCTGAGTCAGAAAATTCTTCTAATAATAGTTAATAAGAACATAATCCTTAACTATAAGAAGCACGGGAAGTTGTCTAGAAGACGAACTGCAGGCTACAGCTGAGTTAACAAACAAAAACGCAGATTTGTGACGACTTTAACCAAAAAGAATGGAACAATAGTAAGTGCACTGAGGCTTGGCAAAGGGGAGAAGGCACTGGCAGGAAACATGAAGAACCCGCTTTGCCTTGATTAGCTCTTAAATGAGTTTTTGACTGAATGGAGGGAACCACTCTTTTACAGCCATCTTGTGGCCAAATACAGAACTGCATCCATCTTAGATGGGTCCATCCACCGCCCCCATTCTTTTTCTTTTTCCTTTTTTTTTTTTTGAGACGGAGCCTCAAGCTATCATCCCCCTGGGCAGAGTGCCGTGGCATCACAGCTCACAGCAACCTCCAACTCCTGGGCTCAAGCGAGTCTCCTGCCTCAGCCTCCCAAGTAGCTGGGACCACAGGCGCCCGCCACAACGCCTGGCTATTTTTTTTGGTTGTAGCCATCATTGTTGTTTGGTGGGCCCGGGCTGGATTCGAACCCTCCACGTTAGGTATATGTGGCTGGTGCCTTAGCTGCTTGAGCCACAGGCACCGAGCCTTAACCCCTGTCTTTATCAAACTGAATTGCTTTTGCTAACTGGGGTCTCAGGTACATAATGTAAGGCACTAAAAATGCTCCCTTTATCTAGGTTAACTTTTTTTGTTACTCAAACCAACCCAATATTTGGAATGTTATGGCTCCTTGGGAAAATAAGTAAAAGAAATTCCTTTGTTATTCACTGATTTCATTCTATTTTAGGAATCTATTTGTTAAAAAATTAGAATCATAACCACTTATCGAATGGTGGCTTTCAGGGGAAAAGGAGAAAAGCCCCATGAATTTTACTGTGAAAGGTGGGGCTCTGTGTTATGAATCTAAGAGGTCATCTGTGGTTAGAGTTTTGCAAGCTCTTGAACAACGGGTTTCCACTTTTCTTGTACACAGGTTAAAGAAATACAAGAAATATAAAACTGAGCATTACTGGATTGTAGCTTAGAATCTTGTAAGTTTTGCCTTGGCAGGTAATTTGGCATAAATTGTTAATGTAAATCTGGGTTAGTGGTGAAGACATTATTTTAGTAAAAAAGATAAACTGCTGATTAATTCAGCATAGAACTCAATTACAAATTGAAAGTGTCTCTGCGGGACTCCCGGACCCTAAAGACAGCAGATGTTGAATTGATACCCCAGCATATTTCACAGTGGTATGAAATATTAACATGGTTTATTATACTTGTGTGGTGTGTGATATCAGGAAGGGGGAGGTGGGGGCATGCGGCCATGCAAAGCAGCCAGATACTACACATTCACCGATACACACTGAAATGTGATTAAGAATGTCAGGAACGATTCTTTTTCTTTTTCTTTCCTTTTTCCTTTTCCTTTCTTTTTGATTTTCTTTCTTGAAATAGCTCTGTGGAAAAATTAAGTTTAAAATAACATTTGGAGCTAAATATTTAAATGTAGTTAGTACCTGTGTGGGTTTACTTTAGACATGTAAATTAACAGAAAATTAAAAATGGTAAACTTATTAACATGGGGGCATTTAAGTGTTAAATGGGACTACTGCCTACAAGAGTAGGTGGACTTGAGGGTTTGAGTTGTATTTCAGTGAGTTTATTGTCAGCTTTCATGGGCTGGAAAGTTTTAAATTGCTGCTGTTTTTACCTTCTAATCTAAAACATATGGTAATTTTAAAATGCCCCTATAGTTTACACAGGCAGAGATTTTTGTTTCTAGATCATTCCCACCCACCTACCCCACCCACGAAAAAAAAGGTTCTCAGTTTTTATTTATTTCTTCACAAAGGGGAAAAAAATCAGCAAATCTTATATATTAGAAGATATAAACAGAACTCCAATATTGAAGGGATTGGCAATTCTTAAATAAAGAAGGATGAGAATAAAGTTGGCTTGGATGAGATATTTCAAAGCCATTTCTACTATTGTGATAAGTTTTTCTCATTACAGTCTATATGAAGTTTAGGTTTTGCTAGCCAAAGTAAATCAGTTCTAAAAATAGCCAGATGAGGGGGCAGTGCCTGTGGCTCAAAGGAGTAGGGCCCCAGATGTGATGGGTTCAAATCCGGCCCCCGGCCAAAAACTGCAAAAAAAAAAAAAAATAGCCAGATGATTACAGTAGAATAGAATATACCCTGATACCCTCTGCTTTTGTGAAGCTTTTAAAAACAAAAACAAAAAAGGTGCTCTTTATCAAAAACTCCTAAGGCACATCAAAACTGGTGGAGGCAGAAGGGCAGTGGGTGGAAGCGTCTGGGTGCCTGTGTTGCAGCTGAGTCACTAGAGAGGGCTCTATGAGCTGTTGGTAGGTGCTGGGCCTTCAGGGATGTTAAGGGTGGGCCGTCCACCGGAGTTGTATTATCAGCCTGGTGCCTGATTATCAGATGTGGTCCCTTTCTTAGTGACTTTACACTTGAAAATTCCAATGAGGAGAGAGCATCTGGGGGTGGGGGTCAGTAGAGGTGAAGCAGGAGAGAAATCAAGGACTCCATCTGGGGGACTCAGAGGCAGCCTCAAAGAATGTATGACTGACTCCTCACTTGGATTCTTTTTGTCTCGGAGTTTGAGGAAGTGTAGGATGGGGGAGACTGAAGAGGAAGAGGCAGAGCATTCTAGATAAGGAGCATTGCATACAAAGATGTGTGGCCTTCTGCTCTGACTTTCAGTTGTCTGATAGTGGAAGTCTAGGCAGACAGCTGGAAAATGAGGCCCCAGACGGTGTCCAGAGTTGTGTGGGTGGTCATTGCCTGAGCCAGTGTGGCCCTTTTAATTAGCATCCTCTCTTCAGGGTGAGGTAAGGCCAGAGCTTAGCATCCCTGTCCCTGCGTGTGAATATTTAGCTTAGAAAGCTGCCACTCTCCATTAGAGGTGCTTGTGTTTTGGTAGTGGGTGCAGGAGCTGTGTAGACTTTCCAAACGTCCTTTGAGATTTACGTCGCCGTGTAATTGGGAGCTGCTGATACTTAGTGTGTTGCGCGTGGCGGAATGCGAGATTACCTGCCGTAATGAGACCCCAGCAGCATACCTCAGCAAGGTAGTTAAAGTTTTAACCTGAACAGATCATGTTACTTTTGGGTGTCTGTAAGGTAATTTATACAACTCTCCCTTACCCTGAAATTGTCCCAAACCAAAAATGATACGAAGTTGTACTAAATAAATATTTTTAAATTCTACCTAGTAGTACAGATTTTTGGAAAATATTTGCAGTGAACACTGTAACCGTAGGTATGGCCACATTTATAGCTGTTGTCACCCTGTCATGATGTTGGAGTGTAGTTTTTCTAAAATCGGAACTTTGGTGATAACAAAATGTTAAAAAGATTTAAGGGCTTGTTAACTTTGGTCCCCTCACACTACACTGGCCTTTCCCTCGGAGCTGGGGTGACAGAGGAGTAGAGACGGCCTGGCCTTTGAAGAGGTACAGGTTGAGAGGTGGCTTTTTGCCTCTTGTATAATCCCTGTAGCCCTATCCCTATAGCCCTAGTCTTTATAAAATATAAAACTCACTCGTAAAATGGACGGAAGTTAGTATTTCAAGGGATTGTTAAGAGGACCGTTGTGTTTGTAAATTGTTTGTTAGGCTTAATAGGAGTTTGCTCTGTTGTCCTCTGACTGCCTCTGGCCCTTAATCTTTCAAAGGAAATTAAAGTGCCCTGGCTATTTCTTGGTCAGTTTTACTTAAGATTTACAGTCAACAAATGGCCTGGTGGTAAAATGAAGTTAAATGGTATCTTTTTTTATTGACCTTACAGAGTGGTGCTGTTTGTTCAGAGGTTTGATACTGCATATTTTGAGGAAATAGGAACATTTGGATGTAGTACTGATACGGTGAATTTGACAGGCTTTTGCTGTGGGATATGATGAGTATAGAATCTGTGGTGGAGAAATTCATCAGGATGTTCTTAATTTTACCAACTGTAACAAGCTGGATGAATGATGGAATGGCGGAGCAGCATTACTTAAGCAGTGTGTCTGCAGCTGAGAAGTAATTTTAGAGGTGAAGTATTTTAAAAAGATAAACCCATGAGGGATTTATCAGTTGCATCTAATTAGGGACTAGGCAGGCATCATTAGTATTTTTGGAGACTAATTGTTTGGAGGTTTTGTTTTCTTGGGTGAAAAAAAAATACGTGGGCTTTAGAGTCAGACAGAACCTCAGTGCATCTCACACCTCTGGTTGTTGGCCACGTGCCTTTGGGTTAGTTACTTCCCTCCTCTGAGTCTTAGGTTCCTGCATTTGTAAAATGGAGGTGAAGGTACTGCCACCTGAAAGCCTTGCTTTGAAGAGTGAGTGGAATACGGACTCGTCACAGACCCTGCACACAGTGTGTGTACTCTTTCTGCCTCCTTTTAAAATGTGATTTGTAGTGAAATCAGTTAAGAGAAAATGTGCTACTTTGTATACTCACTGATGATGGCAGTTAACTCTGTATGGAGGAGCACATGTGAACAGAAATTTTACAGCATGTTGAATTTCATTGGCAGTATGATGCTACTTTCTAATAGATTTGCTTTAAACTGAGACTTTGAAAAAAACAAAGTACCAAGTTTTTAAATATCAGTTGCCTATCACATTAATAGTTCTGAGAAAGTTGGGCCTTTTCCCTGACAACCATATTTGTGAACTGTGGAGAAGGGGTGAAGTCAGGTCAGGTCAGCTTCCTCATGCATTTCCTACGTGCCAGGCACTGTGCTGGCAGACTCTCTTGTATGTACTTTAAGCTTAATTCTAGGGCCTACCCTGGGAGCTTGATAGTTTTAGGTCCTCTTTTGCAGATGAGAAAATTGGGACTTAAAAGTATAGTAAGTAACCAGATCAGATTTGTGCCTAGATCTTTATTCTCTTAAATTCCTTGCTTTGCTAAGACCTGCCTCCTCCTTACCCCCACCTCCTCCATGACCATAATCATTACAGTGAATATATGTGTATTCATCAGCCCAGTCCCCAGAAGTTTCCTTACGCTCTATTAGAAGTCAGTTGCCCCCGGTCGGCTCACTCTGTCGTCGTCTGCTCTGCCTGGGCCTGTCTGCTGCTCCTCTCAGGTAGTGTACCTTGCCCAGGGCCAGCCCTCCTGTCCAAGATTCTCCCTTAGAGCTTCTGCAAGTTCTTTCTTTCTGCTTTTGCTCCCACAGTTAACCAGCCCCTGGTGCTCCTTCTGCCACACTTCAGAAGCCAGACAGGTTTGTTCCAGAGCCTCTGCCACTGATGAAATGGCATTCACAAGTTGGTTCCAGCCTAGGTTTTTTTCCCACCCCCACAAATAGACTTCACTGGCTCTGCTTTATCCTGTCCTTTTTTAGTAATACCCTTTAGAGTGTCTACTGTAGAAACTTACCAGTGTCTAGAAGATAGACTCAGATTAATCACTGTCTTCTCATCAGCCCATCAGAAAAATAGCTGTCAAGAAGGTCTTTATGTGAACTGTGTTTGCCCATGACTGATGCTGTAAGTCCAAGTGACCCTTGGCGTCTCCCTCTCCTGCATGCCCACCTGACTGCTGCTTCCTCCTTGTCTACATCATCATCCCTGTCACTGCGGCCGTGCCACTGTCTCTTGTTGGGAGTATTGTAATCGCCTGCTCTCCATCCCCTGCCTTCAGCATCTCCTCCTTCACTGCTTCCTGACAGCAATTTCTAAAAGCACAAGTCTAACTACAGCTATGCCTCACTTAATGATGGGGATACATTCTGAGAAATATGTCATTGGGTGATACTGTGCGACCATCACGGAGTGCACATTCCACACCCAGACGGAACAGCCTCTCGCGCACTGAGGCTGTGTGGTATGGCCTTTTGTTCTCAGGCCACAAGCCTGGACAGCATGGCAGTATTTAGAATACCATAAGTAACTGTCACATAGTGGTAAGTATTTGTGTGTCTAAACATATTAAACAGAGAAAAAGAACAGTAAAGGTATGACATAAAAGATTTTCAAAAACAGTATTATATAGGCTCTTAGTGGAGCTTGCAGGACTGGAAGTTGCATTGGGTGAGTCAGGGAGTGAGTGGGGAGGAAGGCCTCGAGCATCACTGTGGCATCACTGTGCGGGTGTATGCAGAGCTTATAGGCTGCACTTAGGCTACACTGTGTTTATGGAAAGATTTTTCTTTCTTCACTGATACGTTAACCTTAGTTTACTTTTTATACTTTATAGAGTTTTTTTTTTAACTTTTGTAGTCTTGTAAATCTTAAGTTGAAATATAGAAACATTGTACAGCTCTACACAAATCTTTATACCCTTAGCCTATAACCTTTTTTTCTATTCAAAAATTTTATTTTTTGCTTTTTGTTAAAAACTAAGCCATACGTTATTAGTCCAGGCCTACATGGGGTCAGGATCTGTCTTCCATCTCTGTATCTTGTCCCTCTGGAAGGTTGCCAGTATCATTAGGCAGTATGAATTTTTCACCTCTACATAGTTTTCTTTTTCTTTCTTTTTTTGAGACAGTCTTACTTTGTCACCCTGGGGTTGACTGCCATGCCATCATCACAGCTCACAATAATCTCAGACTTTTGGGCTCAAGTGATTTCTCTTGCCTCAGCCTCCTGAGTAGCTGGGACTGCAGGCGCTTGCCATAATGCCCTATTTTTAGAGATGGGGGTCTCTCTTTGGCTCGGGCTGGTCTCAGAACTCCTGCGCTCAAGCAGTCTACCTGCCTCAACCTCCCAGAGTGCTAGAATTATAGCTGTGAGCCACTGTGCCCGGCCCCCACCTCCACATAGTTTTATGTGGCAACTGTCACGTATGCAGTCTTGTTGACCAAAACATCGCGCAACGACGTATGACTGTACCTCATTCTCCTGCTTAAAATTTTCCTGTCTTCCCAGTGCACACTGTGAAGGGCTGGCTCCCTGTATGGCCCAGGGGCTTCTGTCACGTTCACCCACACTGAGCTGCCTATGTTTTCCTTTCTTCTCCCCCTGATCATGGCTCTTCCCTGGCCAGCACATCTACCTCTGGGGTTAGCTACCTTTCACCGGCATTCACGGCTTGGCCCAGTCTTCCTCACCTGTACCCCATCAAACCCCTGTACGCCTCTGGTTGCTTTGTCAGGCTTGTGTCTTGATAGTTCTTGCCTCACTGTGGTGAGATTATCTCCTTGCCCCCTTCTGGCGCTCCACTCCTCTTGGGCAGAGTCTCTGTTTAGACCCATCCCCCGTGCTCAGCACAGTGTCTGCACATTGGTGTCGGGGCGTTGAGTAAGTGCCTGCTGACCTGCGCGTTTCTGTTAGTGGTTTTGCATCATTTGAAATTTGCCTTATTTGTGGCCATCTTTAAACTTCCTACCACAAGGGTGCTTTATGCTTCCTCAGATTGCCTTTCAGTCTTTCCTAATCCTTGGAAGGCTGTGGAAGCAGGATATGTCTTATAATGCAGTGCCCATGACAGCTGTGGTACTCGCAGCCTGTGCCTCGTGTGGTTTCGTCCTCCCGACTTCAGAGGTGGATAGGCGCCAGGTGAACACAGCTCTTCTGCTGGTCTCAGCCGCTGGTTTCAGCCTCTCCTTCTGACAGAACCAAATTTCTATGAACACTTATTCTCCTTCTCCTGAGACATTATAGTGTCAGCCGCTGCTTTCCCTTTGTTGTGACCTGCGGAGCGGATTCACTTCATTTCCCCACTGTTTTCAGGTGGTAGTCCTTTCAGTATCTCTAGGATTCATTGCCAGAGTTATCACTGGCCACATCTCTTTTACACAGAGGGAAATAGTATTAAGATCTTAGTGTCTGAGGCAGCCTGGTTTTCATTCTGAGGAGTGTTGAGCACATTTCTCATTCTTTAAACCTAGGCTTTCTTATTTTTCTCTGATTACGTTTGATTCAATGCAGCCTTGGAAATATATATTTGTATACACATATGCTGCGAACACTGATTTCTTCTCCTTGTGGAAAGCAATATGTTCTCATCTCTCTTGGTTCTTTTCCCTCTGGAAGCTTAGGTATTTTTCCTTCTTTCACAGTCACAGATTCCAGCAAAACCACTTGCCCGCCACTGATCTTTCTAATGGTGGTATAGGAAGGCGGGCTTTGGTAATGCCAGGCACTAACTTGGCACAAATCCTTAACTCCTACTTAGACAAAGCCTCTTTCTGAGAGTCTCAATTTCCTCACCTGCCCCCCTAGATGAGGATTCAATAAGCTCTGTGAGTGTTCAGCTCAGACCTGGGGGTGTGGCAGGTGCCCAGTGTTAGTTCTCTCATACCCTGGCCTTTTCTCTTCTAGTCTAGAACTTGCTGATAACCCTGTTTGTAAAATCTGTATGTTGGGGACATTCCTATTCTTTTATTCTTCCCTATAGCTCTTGGACAGAGATATTATCCTCAGCCTTTGGGTGACACCCTGTGGCTCAGAGAGTTGAGTGACCTTTCCAGGCTTCCTTCATTCCAGGTCAGCCTTTTCTGCCCCATAGTGTCTGGGTGGTCTCCTACATCTCCTTTTTTGGCTGCAAGTTGGGATTGTGATCCAGGACAGTCCTCATTGACAATGCTGTGAATATGAAACCTCCCCCTTCCCATTTCTGCTTAAAGCCCATAAATTTATTCTTGCACCCATAGCAGGTTTTCCTTAATTATTTGCATCACCCAGATTCTGGTACCAAAGAAAGCTACCAAGGAAAGAAAAAGTATCAGCATGTGGATCTTTTTTTTTTTTGAGATGGAGCCTCAAGCTGTCCCCCTGGGTAGAGTGCCATGGCATCACAGCTCATAGCAACCTCCAACTCCTGGGCTCAAGCGAGTCTCCTGCCTCCGCCTCCCAAGTAGCTGGGACCACAGGCGC